>PVKS010028206.1:0-26685 GCA_004027875.1 Aplodontia rufa | reverse complement strand
TGCCTGCAAGCATGAGGACCTGGGTTCAAACCCCAGCACCACGTACACAACTGAGTGTTGGAGCAACTAAAGCCATGTGAAAAACTAAATAAAGTTGTTTCTCTCTTAAAAAAAAAAAATCATACTCCTATAACCATCTCATGACTTGTGAAAAGTATCACAAAGTACTGTTAAATGAAGCTGAATTCCCAGACACACACACACACATCACAGTACTCTTCCAATTCTGAGGTTTTTTCCAGTTGTTTTCAAATTTACATATACACACATATACATAGAAATAGTAACACCAAAACATTTTTTTTTGCATTTTTCTACATATGTTGAATCTTCTATAAGAAACAGGCACTCCTTTTCCTATTCAGAAAAAGACATTAATAAACTTTACTTCTGAAAAGGAGCCACTGTTCCAGTTTGGCAACAAATCAATTCAGAACATGGAGCAGGGGCCCCCAACCCAAGTCACCGCCTGGCCAAGGACACAGCTGTGGTGCCAATGCCAGCCGCTGGTTGCCAACATGGTAAACACAACAGAAACAGCCGCCAGGGATCCTCGCCGTCCTGAGACTGTCCCTGAGCCCCACGGCCGGCCAGCCAGCGGCACAGAGGCCAGTGTCTTTCCAGAGGGGAGGACCCAGCCTCAGAGACACCCAGCCATGCAGGCCTGGGGCCAAGCAGAAAGAGCAATGGGTGCAGGGCAAGCAGTGAGGCTGAGGACATCAAGCTCAAAGCCCTCGGGATGATTCTTAAGCTATGAATACACCGGGGCCAGCAGACGGCTGAAGTGACACACACTAACACCAAAGAACTCTTCCCAGCATGGACCCTGGGTCACAGCGTTAGGAAAAACGTGAACAAAGCTGTAGGTCCCCAGCAAAAACCAAGGGTGGCAGCTGGAGGTGTAGCTCATTGGCAAAGCACTTGCCTGGCAGCACGGGCCCTGGGCTGCCTGATCCCCAGCAACGCAAAGAAACAAAACAAGGAGGGAATGTGTCTTATCAGGAATGGTGCCCCAGTCGCAACACCAGCGTTTGTGTAACTTTGAGATGAGTTAACCAATCTTTCTGAGCCTGTTTCCTCACCTGGAAATCTAGGCTAAATGCCAATCCTAGCAGAGAATTTAAAGAGCTGAAAGAAACCCTGGTTGTTACGCTCTGCCAGCTGCAATGGTGAGAGGACACGCAGGCAGCTGCTGGAGAGGTCCTCGCGGGGAGGAACGCGCAGCCCGGAGGGGGGACTTGGGGCAGCGATGACTGCCCCCAGGAATTCTCTCTTGACCTCACTCTCTGAGGGTCCCTGACCAGAACCACCCTGCTGACAACCCCACTGCAGACTCCTGCCCTTCAGATGCTGTGTGCAAAATCAAATGTTTGCTATTTCAAGCCACTAAATTCTGGGGTAATTTGTTATGCAGCAGTAGATAACTAAAGCAGATTCTGGTTCCTGGCTCATAAGACCTCCGTACAGGATTCCTGTAACATTTCTTCAACTCCTGCATGCTAAAACTACCAGAATATAACTCTGATTAATAACAGCATTTTCAAGAAGAAACAAAATGCCACCATCTTAAACATATACACTAATTAAATGCATCCAGATTTTATAAATATTGAAATACGAACAACTGTAGATAATGATAAGGTACTATATTTCAAAAAGACGGAGAAAGAATTTTGAATGCTTTCACCATAAGGAAATGATAAGTGCGTGAGGAGATGGTTGTGCTTACCCTGATTTGATCATCACTCAACACACACATATAGCAAAACACCACAAGGTGCTCTATAAATATGTACAATGCTTATGTTTTTATGTATCAGTTGACAAATTTTAATTTAAAATTTTCTTTAAATAGGAATAAGAAATATGTCTCAGAAAAATGCAGTACCTGTACGTATTTCCCGATAGTGAACGCAAGCTTGGTTCAACATCTCTTGTTTGTAACACAGAACTAACTACTGTAGTGCCCATATCCTCTGTTACCCAAAAAGGTCATAAATAGTAGATAGAGTACTTCCTCCACCTCTTTCCCAAAGAAAATAAGCAGGAGAAGCAGACAGGTGGGAGAAGAGATATCAGAAAGTAGAAAAGGTCCCAAAAGCCTCCAACGCATTTCCTCCCAGAGCCCCCATGGAAGGAAAAGGCTTCCAGTGGCTCAGGCCACAAGCCAGGAACTTACTCCCAATGCTCCCTTCCCCGAACCACATGCTGGGCTCCACCAAATCCCACAGACTTTCAGGACAGAGCTGGAATCCAGCTACTTATCCCACCACCCTCACCATCCTGGTCCCGGGACAAGGCCCGCAGCTCCTAACTGCCCTCTTTGCTGTCACCTGTGCCCCTGTGCAGTCTCAATGCCACACAGTAACAGGTGGCCCTTTTAAGATGTTCAGTCCTTTCCTGACAATCTCTGACAGCCTCCCCCTGCACCAAGAATTAACGCCACATCTTTATCAGGGACTGATGTGACTAGTCCCCCTGCCTGTCTGACCAAGGGCTCCTTCCATGAGCCCCTCTACCTTCTCACACAAGCAAGTTTCTGCCTTCAGACCTTTGCCCTCACTGTGCCCTCCACCTGGAGCACTGTCCCCAGAGAGCATGCATAAGGGTCTGGGCCTGACAATCCTACCTAAGAGAAAACTTCTCCACCCCATGTCAGTGCCCGGCCTTATTCTGCTTTCTTTTGCATAGCACTCACCACGAATTGGCGCTTCACATACATCCCTGCTCATGTGCGCTGCCAGAGCTGTGCTCAGGTCACCGCGGCCTCCCCAGGGCCTAAAACCAGGCAGGAGTCAGCAGGCTTTCTAAATGAAGGGCCCTGCACCCCTTCCAATCTCTGTCACAACTACAGCTCTGCTACTGTACACTCTGATTTGCTTACTTAATCAAAACTATGTCTTCATCTCTCAAATATAAGATACTATAAGATAAATACAAAAATACATGCTGCTTCTGTAAGACATGGTAAGATAAATATTCTAATAAATTTGCCTCTCACATATAATCTACCATAAGATAGATAAATGTGTGTTTGTGTGTGTACACACATATATACAATGTTGTCACAGTCTGGATGCAAGGTGTCCACCGAAAGCTCATGTGTGAAGCACTGCAAAAAGGCTTAGAGGTGAAATAATTGGGGTATGAGAGCCTTAACCCAGTCAGTGAATTAATCCCAACAAGGATTGACTGAGTGGTGACTGAAGGCAGGTAGGGTGTAGCTGGAGGAGGCTGGTCACTCAGGGCGTGTCTTTGGGGTGTATATTTCATATTAGGCGAGGGGAGTCTGTGTCTGTCTGTCTGTCTCTCTCTCTCTCTCCTTGCTGATCGTGATGTTCTAAGCTGTGTTCCTCCACCACACTCTTCAACCATGATGTTCTGCTTCACTCAAACCTGGAGGAATGGAGCTAGCTGTCTATAGACTTAGACCTCGAAAACTGAAAGCCTCCAAATAAACTTTTCTTCCTAAAATTATTTTTGTTAGGTCTTTTAGTCACAGCAATGGAAAAGAGAATAAAAACAACTACTTTCTGGGGCTGGAGCAGTGGCTAGGCGGTTGAGGCGCTTGCCCAGCACGCCCAAGTGCACGGGTTCAAACCTCAGCACCCACTTACACACCTAAGTGTCAGAACAGAAAGCCATGTGAAAAATGCAATAAAAAATTGATTCTCTCTGTTTCTCACTCTCTCACTATCCTCCTCTCCTTAAAAAAAAAAAAAAGTACTTTCTGTCTTGAAGCTGCACAAAATAGGGGTGGGTGATTGAAAGAGCACCTCTGAGGGCTCTGGGCAGAATTCAGCAAGAAATTTGGACGGGCGAAATGGCTGATGAAAACCAGTGACCACGGGCTGTCCCACAGGTGGCTGGGCTTCCCGCACAAAGGCAACGCTCTCATCCTGTGAGCTGGCCAGTGTGACCAGAGGGGAGTGGGCCAGCTCACTGCCATTGGAGCCCCGGGGTAGGCAAGGCAGGTGAGGGTCTAGGATGCTAGTGTGTCCCATGGCTGCTAGAATGACATTAGCCACTTCAGGGGGAAATGCAGCAATTCGCACATGCTTGCAGAATTCTTAAGGAAATGTCACACTGGAGTGGAGAGGGTGGGGGACAAGAAGAAAGTCAAAATATGTCCAGAAGAAAATGTCCTGGCACTGACGGATTCCCGCGCAATGCAGAAGAATAGTCATGAAAACAAACACGTGCGCCTCCGGCAAGGCAGCCGGCTAGCAGACGAAGACTACACTTGCTTTAAACTCGCTACCAAGAACAAGGCAGGGCACTATTTTTTAAAAGATGCACTTGCCCAAGTCTTTCTGCTTTAAGCGCCACTCAATTCATATTTAAGTGTCTCCTGCCAGTCACAGCTTGTTTCTCTTCTTAACTCCTTCTGCCCCACTCTGTCCACTGGAGGAAACATTTTAGCAAGATCTTGGGGAGTCCTGCTTTCCAAAGTGTGTTTTCCCCAGCCGCCCTGCTGGTCTTGCTGAGCCCTAGCACCAAACTCCTCTGCACATCCACAGGTGGCCAGCACAGGCAGCCCCCACCCCGCCCCAGGGGAGCTGCAAGGCCTGCCACTTGTAATCACCACCTACACAAATGGCAGGGGACCCAATGGGCTGTTTCAGCCAACCTTCCAATTTTATTAGTGCTTTGCCGCTGTCAAAGAATAGGGAAGAGGGGCTAGAGTGGTGGCTTGGCAGTTACAGCTCTTGCCCGGCATGCATGAGTACACGGTTCAAACACCAGCACCCATGTAATGTACACAACTAAGTGTCAGAGCAACAAAAGCCATGTGAAAAACTCAATAAAAATTGATTCTCTCACTCTCTCTTTAAAAAAAGAACAGGGAAGAGTCCAAAGAAGCCATGTACACACCTACAATCCAGCAACGTGGGAGGCTGAGGCAGGAGAATCCCAAGTTTAAGGCCAGTCTGGGCAACTTAGCAAGACTCTGTCTCAAAATAAAAAAATAAATAAATAAAAAAGGACTGGGGATGTGGCTCAGTGGTAGATCACCCCTGGGTTCAATTGCCAGTTCCCCCCCCCCAAAAAAAAGAGAAAGAGAGAGAGAAGGGAAGACAAGGAATCAAAACCCTTCCATTCAAGGGTACCTTCAACTCTCTAAACCCACTCACACTTTGGTTATCTTATTTCTAGCTCAGAAGAACTGCAAAAAGCATGCAGCAAAGGCCTAATCACGGCAGGGATGGGGGTAACATCCTTGCATTCCTGAGAATAACACCACAGTGGAACAGATCCCCATGGTATCATGGGGAAACTACGGCACAGAGGAGCAAAGTGGCCTTCCAAAATGACAGATCAGGGTGAAGAAATCATCAGTAAGCCACACAGGTCACTTGGGCTGGGCAAGCCACAGGGTAAGCTGGAGATGAGAGAAAGTAATTCAACTTTTCCTTGATCTTCTGGGGAGGTATGCCAAACCTGGAGGACAAATATTTTTTTTTTCTTTCTCATTAAAAAAAAGAAAGAAAGAAAAATGTAAAGGTACAAACCACACCTTGGCTAATTATACCAGAAAAAAAAAAGTTGGCCTGGCAGATCAAGAATTAGTCTGTAAAGATGCCAGAGTTGGGAGGATGAGAGAGAAGAGCTCAAAAGGCTATGAAATTTCCAGGGGCATGGACTAAGGAACTCCAGAAAGCAACTTGCTAGTAACAGATAAAGTTCACAGACTGTTTATGGGAGTCAGATGTATTTCTTAAGGTTTCAAGTACTAATCATCTAATCCTCGCAGGGCTCTTTAGGGAGGTGATATCCCCATCTCACAGATGTGCAAACTGAGTAACAGAGGGGTTTAATAACATGCTCAGGCCACACAGCCAATAAACAGACAGAACTAGGATTTCAGCCTTAGCAGCCTGACTCCCAGATCCGTGCTCTTAAATGTTATGCTAACGAGCCAGTCTCTCACTCAAAAAGATTTTCCATCCTAAAGTTTTCCTTTCCCTTTATGTGTTGCATACTTGTTTTTAAAATATTCTTAACCCATATTTTGCACAAAGGTTCTGAGATGATCAATAAGTGATATAAAACCAACAATAAAATTAAAATGTTTTAAATCATGTTGTGGAAGGGGGATAAAATAAATACAACAATAATGAGACCAGCAGAATTGCTGCAACTCTTCTCCACGCTGGGCTCTATACTTTTAGCAGCCCAAGTAGAAAGGGCAACTTCATCAATTAAAAAATATTTCATGTATATAAAATATATATATATATAAAAAACATAATTTCTTTCTTGCTTGCTGGGTGTGGCACACACCTGTAATCCCTGAGACTCAGGAGGTTGAGACAGGAGGATCACAAGTTCAAAGCCATCCTCAGCAACTTAGCAAGGCCATAAGTAACTTAGTAAGACCCTGTCTCAAAAAATGTAAATGCTGGAGATGCTGCAATGTGGTTAAGCATCCCTGGCTTTGAACCCTGGTACCAAAAAATTTTTTTCTTTATCAAAAGGAGATAAGCAGGGGTTGAAGCAGTGGCTCAGTGGTTATGCATTTGCCTGGCATGCTCAAGGACCCAGGTTCACACCCCAGCACCACGTATACAACTAAGTGTCAGAGTACCAAAAACCATGTGAAAAACTAAATAAATTTGATTCTTTCTTTCTCTCCCTTACTGTCCCTCTCTCTTTAAAAGAGAAAGAGAAAGAGAGAGAGAGAGATAAGCAACCAAACATTCCTAAACTACTAATTTTCCACAGAATTTTTCATTTAGTATAAAAGAATACAGCGATGTGGTGGACAAATGTCCCTGCTGACATTTTCTGAGT
Source organism: Aplodontia rufa (assembly GCA_004027875.1). NCBI lineage: Eukaryota > Metazoa > Chordata > Mammalia > Rodentia > Aplodontiidae > Aplodontia > Aplodontia rufa. The sequence goes on along the minus strand of PVKS010028206.1, from coordinate 19,890 downwards.
ACAATTTTAGATTTAAGGTGTAACATTAAAAGCAACTCCAGAGAACACGATTCCATAGAGAGGGTAATATCCCCAGGAAGGCAGTAGTCCTGTGAGTTACTCCTCTATAGATACAAGGTTACAAAATGGGCAGAATTACAAAAACCTTGTTCTCTGTAAGAGACAGACCCCTCAGGTGGCTGAAGGCCTTTATGGCTCTGGGACAGCCCCTGAGAAACCTAGGTCATCAACACAGGTGAATGCTCAGAAGGGTTACACACTCATGCCCCAGTTACCTGAAATGGGCTTGAGAAATCCCTGGGCCTCCACCATATACACCCCACATAGAAGTCTCCAGGACCATTTGGGTCTCGCTCGCAGGTGCAGGCAAGAGATGCACAGCCACGCCAAGAACAGATGCTCAATCAGCATGGCTCTACGCTCTCATCTCGGCTCCGTTTATGTGGCTTTTAAAATACAAGGAACCCAAGTTCCCACCTCCTCGGCCTGCCCCTTCACTTTCAGAGGCCTCAGAAAAGCAGTCTGTACATGATTCAGGATTCATCAAGAAACCACATGAGGACACATAAGAAGACTGCACATCAAGTCCTGAGTCACTTCAAAAGGTTTCTTCATTGCCAGACACGGTGGCTCAAAACTGTGAACCTGGCAACTTCGGAGGCTGGGGCAGGAAGATAGCAAGTTTGAGACCAGCCTCCACAACCCAGCAAGACCCTGTCTTAAAATAGAAAATGAGAGGCTGGAGCGGTGGCTCAGCAGTTAAGGTGCTTGCCTGGCATGCGCAAGTACACAGGTTCAGGCCCCAACACCACGTACACAACGAAGTCTCCAAGGAATGGAAGTCACATGAGGAACTAGATAAAGACTGTTTCTCTCTTTCTCTCTCTCTCTCTCACTGTCCCCTCTTTCTTTGGAAACAAAAAAAAAGAAAGAAAATAAAAAGGGCTGGGGATTGGCTCAATGGTACAGCACTTGCTTAAAATATGTGAGGTCCTCGGTTTAATAGTACTAGTACTGAGTGAAAACAAAAAGAAAGACAAAGAAAAACTTTTCATTATTGAACTGTTGAACTGCTTTGGAACACAAGGGAACAATACTCTTTGGGCAAGGCAAGGAATACAATCCAACCCCTCATTTTACCAAAAACAGAGATCAAAGTCTTGCTCAAGGTCACATGCACTAGCAACTTGATCCCCAGGCCATGTTCCTTCTACCACAGCACACTATGATGATCTTGAAATGCACAGAATGAGACACAAGCGTTTTTGGAAACTATCCAGTCCCTTGAACACTCCTAAGGCCTGGGGACAAGGAACACCTGAGAGACATAAGTCCTAACCGGATCTGAATTGCACTGGTATCCTTTACCGGTTTACAGGTTAGCAATTAGTCCGAGGCTTTCAGGATCAAAGTGGGGAGGACAAGGCAGTCAAGAGAGACAGGCACGCTGTATTTAACATTCACTAAACCCAGGGCCACAGTAAGCAGCAGCAGTCACCCAAATGCGCAGCTCCATAATTCCCCTCTGGACTGTACTCCTCCTGCCCAGTTTGCTGACTGAAAGAAGTTGGAAACTCTACCATCCTCCCTCCCAAGTCATTATTCAACAACAAACAGGAGCTATATTTAGTACTGTTTCCATGAAGGCGCCATAGGCAAAGGCCACCAACCTCTGAGACGCAGAAAGGTTAAATAAGGTTATCAGATTAAAAAAAAAAAAAAACCTTGAATAGGCAAGGCCCATTTTATATTCATCTGTTCAACACAGCTTCTAATTTTATAAATGGACCTGAAAATTAACAGGAGGACAGACAGTTTTTCCCAGGAGTCTTTGTGTCCGTTCTGCAAAATTACGTAACTCAGAAAACGAGGGTTCTGATTTGATTACGTTTTCAACAGCCTGCTGCTGAGACCAATTCATTGTGCACATCGCTCTGCACTGGAGACTCAAACACAGGAAACGGGAGGGGGAGGCAAGACAAACTCTTTTTCACTAACTCATGTAAATAAGGCTTTGAGAAAACCTCTTTATACCCCCAGCGACTCCCCCGCCCCCAAGATGAGCTGTGGCCCACCCAGATGGGTGAGAAATTACACATTTCTAAGTTTGCATTTGCCATGTTGTTTGCCCTTAATGGAAGTTTATACATGCCTCCCACACAGGGGTATTATTGTTAGAAGGAATCAAATAATTTACTGTTGAACACTCGGAGTTTAAAGGACAGAGCATGCTCTTGGGAATGCAAAATATTACCATTTACTTAAAAAAAATTATTTACTTGTCTTTTACAATCAAGCCAAAGGAAATACAGCTTTTTCCAAATGTAGTTGGAGGTGCTGAAAACCTCCTCTAATAATCCTATTTCTGCAAAATGTAGAGCTGTTTTGCAGAGAGAAATTCAAATAAGCATGGAGCACGTTCTTGGGAGGCAAAGTGACCCTGGTGAACTGTCCAGGTATCTTGCACTGGAGTTCTCTGGGCACGCCCTAGCTGAGGCCTCTTCTCCTGGCCAGCTATATGAAAAGATCTGCTTTCTTAATTATACACACAAATTTTAATTACAATATGTTTACAGCCCTATCAGGCGCACCCCCAAGTCTAATGATGGAAGAATCCACAAAACAACTAAAATCCACCCAGATAATCTGGCAAAATGTATACCTCCCAATCCCTCTGCTTCTGCAAAAACCAAACACATAAAGTTTAACCCAGAAATTCCATAGTGAGAAATGTCTTTGTAGGCAAGGATCACTATTTTCAGACGCTCATTGGCTGGGGGTGTAGCTCAGAGGTAGAGCACTTGCTGAGCACCACTTGAAGGGGAAAAAAAAGGGGGATATTCATTGTCTTGCTGCTTATACAGGCAAAGCTGAGCCAGCCAGCTGCCCAACTGCAGAGGATTAGGTAAATGAGGCTAGAGCCACACAATGGAGCATTCTGCCACCACTGGAAATGCTGGCCTGAGGTGTGTGTGGAGTGTGCACCAGGTTAAAACCAGGCCGGGAATGAGTTAGAAAGTTGTGTTTTCTGTAATGGGGCCTTATTTGATAATATGATACAAATGGATAAAGTTCTAAACTTTTAAAACAAATATATGCAAAGTTATGTCTAGATTTACATTGGGAAGTCAGAGGGAGAGAAAAAACTCACTATGTGGACTGGATGGATGGATGGATAATAGATAATAGGAGTCAATGTTAATACTGATGTTTTAGAAGATTTTATCATTAAGAAAAAGATATAGACTTTTTTTGGGGGGGGGGGTACTGGGGACTGAACCCAGGGACACTTAACCACAGAGCCACATCCTCCTGCCCTTTCAATTTCTTATTTTGAGACAAGGTCTCACTAAGTTGCTGAGGCTTGCTTTGAACTTGCAATCCTCCTGCCTCTGGGATTACAGGCGTAAACCACCAAACCCAGAAAAAAGTAGTTGTATTACTTTTGAGGCCAGCATATTTTGCTTTTGGAACATGATCCTTCTGAGAAAAACAGCTAAATTAATAAAAAGGAAAAATAACCTGTGCCCCCGTCCCACCTTCCTCCAGAGCAGCACCTTTGCACATGGAGAAGAGTCACCTGACCCTGGACAAGCAGATCCCAGGAAGAGATGAAAAGAACTCTCAACTAGGGATGGAGGCCTGGTGGTAGACTCCTGGGGTGCACACCCAGTCACAAGCAGACAGACAAAAGCCTGCACCACAAGTCCCGGTACCCAGACCTTACTAACAAGCACAGGCCTCCCCCATTGCAACCCCACCAACCAGTAACCTCAGGGGCATCTCAGAGTGGCTCAGTGTTTGTGACAAGACTGTAAAAGCAGCTACCACTCAGACAGTGAAATAGATGGGGCTAGAGCTGTGGCTCAGCAGTTACAGCCCTTGCCTGGCATGTGCAAGGATGCGAGTTCAAACCCCAGCACCACGTACACAATGAAGTGTCAGAGCAATGAAAGCCACATGAAAAACTAAATAAAGTTGATTTTCTTTTTCTTTCTCTCTCATTGTCCCTCTCTCCAACAACAACAACAAAAACACGAAGGAAAGAAAGAAAAGAAACAGACACAATGAATCCTCAGCTGTGTCTACAGAAAGCTCAGAGAGTAGGAGCAAAGGCTGGGGCTCTCCATATTGTTCCGCCCTTGATGGCACGCAGAAGCCATGTGTTGAATACTGCACTTTGGTGATGTCTGAGGGCAGATCACAAGCCAGGGTCAGGTTTCCACGGGTGTGGGCTGACTACATAGAACCGCCCCATCCTCATTCCACAATACTCTCTGGAACAAGAGAAAAGATACACAGAGTGGTATCAGATTTGAGTGCCTGCAGGTACACTGGCTGTGTGACCTCAGGCAAGTTACTGGGCGGCAGGTCTGACGTCATTCTAGATGGCAGGCAAGATGATAGTGAAGACAGTTATTACTTCTCTTGGATGGTCCGTTTCTCCAAGTACTGAGATCCAGCTGGCACTCCAGAAAACACCAAGTTTTTCCCATTTAACTCCTTCATCCAGTCATTTCATCACTTTACCCAAAACACTCTCAGAGGAGCAGTGCTATTCCAACTCTAACAGCACGAACACACGACTCTGCAGCGGACACCGCAGAGCTCTTCCAAACACCTCGCCTCAGCCGCTAAGTGCCTCATTCCTTCTACAAGAGAGTCGGTGACTACAACTCAGGCTTCCTGAATCCAAATCTCACCTGTCTACTTCCCAGCCAGGTGACCTGGGAAAGTTACTTAAGTGACAGGCACCTCAGTTTTCCCTTCATATACAGAACAAGGATAAAATGAGCGCCTTTTTTACAGGTCTGTGGTGAAGATTAAATGAAGGAAAATAAAGTGTTCAGAACAGAGCCTGGCACACAGTGAGCACTTAATAAATGATGATAAATGTAGCTATTGATATCCATGCAGCCAGCAAACTCTCGCTAGGTATGTATTCTCGCAATGCCAGTGACTCTTGAAGTTCTAAGGTTGCCTAGGACATAATCCAATGCCTTCACTGTCCAGTGGGAAGACGCAAAAAGGAACCAGTGAACACAGGCCCAGGATCCTAACAGGCTTGGATTGAGGGGTTTCTGACTTCCGAGCACTAACAGGTGCATATGTTATATTACACAGCACCTGTCTCTCCGCCTGGAACAGCACCTGTCCTCACACACATGGGATTTCTTCAGCAAAATCAATGTATAGTCACACTAAGTGGGATCAAGAAATACTACAGTGTCTCAAGACAGTTCAGGAGCCCAACACAGTTAACATACACCTGCAATTCCAGTGACTCAGAAGGCTAAGGCAGGAGGATCAGGAGTTTGAGGCCAACCTCAACAATTTAAACTAAAAAATAAAAAGGGCTGCGGATGTAGCTCAGTGGTAAATCCTTGGTATCAAAAATCAAAACAAATTAAGACAATTCAGGTCAGATTTTGCAGCCAAGTGAGTTACCACCCCCACCCCAACCTGCCCTCCAGAAAAACAACTTTTGGTTTTCAGAACTTTCTGGATACCATAATCGGCACATAAGGGTCTGTGGATCTGCACCACATAGTAACAATGTGGAAGGGAACTACACAGAGAAGCAGCAGCAAACAGGGGTTGTTTGTGAAGACAGAAAAGTCTTCCCAAGTCTTCCCAAAACAGGCAGTCTAGGCTGACATTTGAAGGAGACACAGGAGCCTCATGAATCAGGCAGGTGAACTTTCCTAGCAGAGGGAATGGCAGACAGAAAAGACGGGTGCTAAGAATCAGTAAAGAATGTTCTGTCCCAGCAGCTTTGGAGGCGAAGGCAGAAGGATGGCAAGTTCAAAGCCAGCCTCAGCGACTTAGTGAGGCCCTGTCTCAAAATAAAAAATGAAAAGGGCTGGGGATGTAGCTCAGTGGTAAAGTGCCTCTGGGTTCAATCCCTAGTAACAAACAAACAAACAAACAAACAAGAACTACCAAACAATGTTCTGGAACAGCCACAGGTTATGAAGTGCAACCTGAGATGTACATGCAGAAGCAAGAGGAGAGGCTGTTAAAGGAGGCAGGGTTGGAGCCCAAACAGCATGGAAACTACGCTGAAGAACTTCCACCTGGTGCCATAAGCCACCACCAGCTCTCGAACAGGAAGCGGGCAAGGGGAGAGAAATATGATCAGACTGGCATGATCACAGCATCCTAGGCAGCCACCTGCTAAAGGACAGGAAGAGAGGGAAGAGATGTCTAGGTGGGCAACTAGCCCAATGGTCAGGGGAAAGATGATGGTGATGCCGATTTAGGCTGCAGAGGGGTAAGAACTGAGGGACCCCCACCACTCGCCAGTGCAGCACACAGATGTGACCTCGTAAAGACACTGAGGAGGGGAGCAGAAGCAGCCCACACACACCTCAGCCCAGGGCTCACAGGACCCCTTTTCCAGAAGCCTGGTGCACCCAATGACAAAGGGACCATTTTAACAGCACCAAAACAGCCAAAGGGCCAACACTAGTTTTGTTTTAGGTGGCATGATAGAGCTAGCATTCAAGGACCAGGAGGAGTAGCCACCTGGGAGACTGTGGGAGCAGCTTCGCCATCTTCCTGCCAGTTCCTCCAGAAAGGGCCAAGGGCTAAGAAGGTACTGCCAGAGGACAGAGGGCCCATAACTGAGCAGAGCGTGACTTGGAAGGATCATTTAGTGACCCAAAGACCCCACCAGCCACCCCAGCACCCAGGCCTCCAACTCTTCCCACAAAACATCACAATCCTTAAGGACAGAGACAGCCTGTTCCCCTCCCTATCATCACCCAACAATATCCTGAACATAACAGCTGCAAAATAATTACCTGGTGAACTGAGCCATCACCAAAAAGAAAACCATCTCACAGGAACCCCCGGGAAGAATGCTCCTCACAGAGCAGGAGCAAACGAGGACGATAGGGGAAAGAAGGCATGCAAGAATGCAAACCCTATGAGCCCTTCCCCATTGGCGAGCGCTCTGCCACCGCCACCCAGAAGGCCTCTCTGGACCCCATGGGCTGATGGTTCACGTGCTTTCCACCCCTCCTGCTCTGCCTGTTCTGGTGAATGGGAAAGGCTCCCCCACAGAGGCCACAGAACACTAGCTTGAGCCACTGCCCCTCCATGCACTGGGCAGACAGCCACTCTGGGAGCCAAACCTGGCACTGCCAGGGAAGCAGGGACACCCGTCCCAAGAAGGAAGCAACCTACAGGGAGGTGGCGGGGCAGCAGCAAAGGCCTCCACTGGTGTGATGAACTTGGGCCCGAGGAAGCTGGCCAAGTGTACAGCTGGCCTCTGCATGTCCCTGGACAGTCACTGAGCTCAGCCACACGTGAGAACAGAGATATCCCAACTGCTGCCCAGACGCCAATCTCCAGAAGTCCATGGGGGAAGCAATGCTCTCAGTCAAAACTTTAAAAAAAAGTCCCTCCCATGTCCTCCTCCACTTTCCTACTGGATTCAGGACCTGGAACTCTGTGAAAATCAGTGTGGAGACAGGATGAGGGAGCACATGTACATCCGATACAAGAGAGTGATGCTCGGGGGTAAATCTTGGGGCCTGCTTCTTTTATTTTCTGACTTTTAATTATGAGCATTTACAAACTTTCACAAAAGTAATGAAAACAATACAGCGTGCTCTTCCTCCCCTCCGCACCCACCACATAGTGTCACTTATTACCAACCCAGGGACCATCTTACACCACATCATCCACACATGCTCCACACTGGATTATTCTATTCATCAGCTGATTTTTCACAACCAACACGACACACAACTTGCATAAGGCCTTTGCTCAGCACCTCATATTTTTACCTGGAAGCCCTCCAAGAGTCAGACTCACCCAGAGACCTGCTACCGCCACGACTGGGCTTTCTGGCTGAAAGACAGTGGGTAAGAAGACAGGGAGACACAGATCGGGGGATGAGTACCCCCAAGAGCTGAAGTTGCCAACAAGCACCTTTTTCAGTGGTGCTGGGGATCGAACCCAGGGCACACATTCTACCCCTGAGCTCCAGCCCAAGCACTCCTCCCTGGATAACGAGGTCCCCGGTGCTGCAGCACCTCACTCCAACATCCAAGCAAAGGCCCAGCAGCCTGCGGCGGAGCCGCTGGCCCTGCGAGGCAATGAACACACGGTTTGTTGTTTATGTTTGATTAAAGGTTGGTTTATGTTTCCTTGGGGAGTTTTTATTTCTATGCTGTTATTTCACCCCTAAAATTTACAGTGTCTGAATTCTTCCGCCCTGTTTGAATCAACCCACCCCCTCCTCTTTCCAGCCTGAGAATGGCCAGAAATAGTTTCCATTGTCATTGACTTAAATTTCCACTTTGATGATGGGAACAAATATTTTTCTTACTCTTTCCTGAAACAGGAATAAATTTTTCCATTCAGGTTCTTCTAATCGGACTTTGAGGGCCAAACCCTGACCAAAAAGTGCAGAGGACACCCGCCTCCTGTCCTTGGGGCCAAAAGGGATAGCTTTATAGCAACACCATGAAGCCCCACTCCCCCAGTTGGCTGTGCTCATCCTGTAGGCACAGCTGGGAACAGACCTCACCTACCTTCATCGAGCTCAATCAGAAACACAGGGCGAAGCTGCTCAGCCCACCACAAAAGACTTCCTGTGGAGGATTTCCCAGGACTGAAAGTAAGCATCTCAAGCAGTGTGGCCCTTCCCCATCCCCATCGACCACATCTCCCTTTCCAGCTTGTCCCCAGCCCAGGTACCTTGTCAGCTGGAGCGGTGGCTCGGCGGTTATGGCGCTCGCCTGGTATTCATGAGGACCCCAGCACCACGTATACAACAAAGTGTTGGAGCAACGAAAGTCACATGAAAGACTAAATAAAAATTGATTCTTTAAAAAAAAAAAAAATACAATGGCTCCCCCAGTGAGTAGGCTCCCCAGGTGAGCAGATGGAGGCCAGAAGTCAGGTCATTCTCCCTCCTGCAGGGATCTCTCTGGCCCCATCCAGGAGAAAGCTCAGTCTGAGTTCTGGTGTAACAGAGCAGTCTCCAGAGAGGCTGGGGTATTTCCAGCCCTAACATTTAGATGGAACGCTAGAGTGTTGGGATGACGCAGGGGCCTGGAGCAGGGGCTTCCTGTGACGTTTGCCTCTTCTCTGATTTTATTTAATATTCTGGGTCATCTTGCCAAGTGAGCAAATGGTAGCTTCCAAAGTGTTTACAATTAACTGTCCCTAATGTTTGGTGGTACACAGCAATACGTCAGAAATCAGGCCTGGGAGCAGCACCAGCAGCAGGCAACAGCCTCAGAAGCTGAAAAAAGAGACCCCTGGTCTTCTTCCAGCCTGCCTGGCCAACCCATATGCAGGGGCTTCAGAGGTACTCAGAATCCACGGAAAGCTGCTACAGTCCTCCAAGCCCCAAATCCATGTCCCCACCCCCAGGACAGTCAAGGTGTTCAACTTCCTTGCCAGAGGCAGAAGGGCCAGGTGAGGGGTACAAGAGAGTAAGAACAAGGGGACTCAGATGAAATAGGCGAGGCGGCATGGCAGAGAATGGGCTAAGGGCAGTTTCAATGTCTATTTGCATCTCCAGGAAACGGCTATATAGCTCAGGCGCTGCCAAAGTCCCTTGCCCAAGGCCTCTCTCCCTCTGCCTCCCTGCAGGACTCTCTTGTTGGCTGCAATGATAGCAGGAGTCTGCTTAGTATTCCTTCTAGCTGTACCTAAGACTGGGGCTGGAGGCAGCCCTCAAGCCAGCTTGCCTATTTCAGCGTGAAGAAGGCAGAGCGGAAAGCTTAGGACCCAGAAATCTGGAAGAATTATTCATCCCTTTGGGCATCACTTAGCTCTTTGATGAAACTCTAAGGACAGGAACCTCTGACCCTTCCCCAGCTGTCTTAAAATTATTACCTCCTAGCGCTGTGCAAACATCTGACAGCAACTTCCGCCTGGGTCTCTCCCTGGAGGATGCTCCAAACAGCCCGGCATACCTAACCATCCTCCCTATCATCCTCCTACAAGTTGGCTTGTACCTAAAAGCAGCTAGACGTCACCTCTGCCCCAATTCAAGTCTCCATATGACTATCTAAATAAAAAACACCTCTCCTAGGCTGGCATGGTGGCTCAGCAGTTAGGGCGCTTGCCTGTCATATGCAAGTGCATGAGTTCAAACCCCAGCACCATGTACACAACGATGTCTTGGAGCAACGAAAGCCACATGAAAATCTAAAAATAAAGTTGATTCTCTCTTTCTCTCTCTCTCTCTTTCTCTCTCTCACTGTCCCTCTCTCTTTAAAACCAAAAACAAAAAAACAAAACAAAACCTCTCCTCCCTCCCCGAGACGCATCCCTGGCAGTGTCAACCACAGAGAAACTGTCCTCTGCCCGAGATGCCTTTCCAACCCTCTCAGAGACACTCCAAGCTGGTACTGAACAAGAAGGCAGACTGCAAGTGTTCACAATTGCCCTCGAGTCTCGGAGAGTAATTGTGTTGCTTTCGATCGGAACACAGTTCAGCAGCAAGTGTCCAGAAAACTTGCAGGTGGCAGCCTGTGACCACTCAAAGGAAGGAGACATTGTCCTTCCAGAGAAGCAGAGAGCAAGACGATGCACAGAGAAGGCCTGGTGGGAAGGGGCGGGAGGACTCACCATCATCTCACGTGAGGATAGCGGGGTGGAACAACCCAGAGGTTCCCAAGTTGCAGCAAGCCCCCTCCCTATGTAAGGAGAGGACAAGAAGAGGCACAACTCTGCCACTCACCAGGGGCTGAAAGAAGGGAGCTGAGCATGCTTTCCCATCAGATGTGGATGTTAAAAAAAATTCCCTCACGAAGGGATTTTATTTTGCTTAGGATTAAACTGAGCCAATGTATTCAAAGCAATTTGCACAAAATCAGACAGAAAGCAAGCTCTTGATCAACAGTCCCTACCATACTTGATTGAATCTAAGGCCTTGTGAATTTTAAGAGTCCTTGCTGTGACCCAAAGCCACCCACAGGTAAGATGCAGCCTGATTTTCATACATGAATGAGAACGCATCTTGAACTGAGGAAATGTGGTATTTCCAGTGGGAATCAGGACATTCACGTTCCTGCCCTGGGTGTGACACCAAACCACTTGTGTGATCTTTGAGAAAGGCATTTTGCTTCTCAGAGCTGGCCTCCTTGGCATGAAGTGAAGGGATGGGCTTGGTGACCATTCAGCCCTAAAAAATGCTAACAAAAGCCCCCAGTCACCAAGGACAGCACAGACTTCATCCCTCCCCAATATTTTGAGTGCTTTCTTCACATCCATCTGAGCGATTCTCTCACTCACCCTGGGTCAGAAGGCCTTGACGTGCAAAGTCACCAGGCACTCCCCAGCCTTACAAGCTCGCAAGGCCACAGGGCCAAGGCCGCAGCTCCCCTTGCCCTCTTTGCCAGGGGCAAAGTGTCCTTTCAGAGCCCATACAACCGCAAGGCCAAGGGTCGAGGCCAGCCCTTGGGCCACCAGCACCACCCTGGAGCTGAGTAGAGCAGGACGCCTCCCCAGCCACCCACACATCAGCAGCTCTGTAGCCCACATTAGGAAATTTACATCTAACAAACCAGCCACAGCATCCTGGGGGGCACAGATGTTCCTGCAGGGCTGCATCCCCTTTGCCCTTAACAGGAGAAACGGCACAAGGAAAGAGAAAAGAGAAACTTGCAGCTCAGCTGCTCCACCCCGTTTAGGACCTGGGCTTGGGGCACGCTGCTCACACCTGGCTGCCCTGCTTCTCCCTGGCACCCTGCCCCAGCCTTGAGAGACCTGTGTTTCAGATGGGAGGCCCCCACACCTTACCTCTCAAGCTTGCTATGAGCAGCAGCAGAGCCCCCACCAACACACCCTGCATTGTCTCTGCCCATTCAGATTCCCCAGAGATAATGGGAAAACCGGCCAGGGCCAGGCAAGAGCCCCAGACCAACGCTCAGAACACTGTTGCATGAGGGAGACCCAGAAAAAACCAGGAAAGGATCTGAAATGGGGGGGAACTCCGGGGGATATGGTCACCCAGCAGCAGTGATAAACTGCACTGGGCCCCCCACCTCATGTTTTAGGTCCTCCTTCCCCCTTGCAGACATGCTCCCCTATCGCCCTCCTTCCCCATCCTGCTTTAAGCTCCTTCTCAGAACATCTTCCTGAGAGGCACAGTCCAAGGTCAAGGCTCCCCGACCCTGAAGGCACTCTATCCTGGGCTCTGTGTCTGCCAGCTGCATGGCCTCAGGAAGGAGGCCCTATCTCAGCGTCTTGACTTTTTATCTGCCACATATGTTCATTTCTGTGCTATCTACTCCATGTGTCAAAACTATAAAATGGGATACAGTAGAATAGGGCAGTTATTACTGAATTATGCTAATAATGCTAATTGAGAATGTTGAGACTCTTAAGACATTAAGACGTCTTTGTACATATATTCTGCCTTTCTGATGGAACTATAATTTTCCCCAGGACAGAGGTTATGTCTCTTTCTTTTTTCAAAATGCCTAAAATAGGATTCTTCACACATCATCTCAGTTGGTGGTGTAGACTGAAGAAATGGGAACAGAGCAGGCAGGGAGCCAGCCCCTCCCGTGGCCTGAACAGACGTGGCTAACCGAGCCCACACTGCACCCACTGATCACCAGTACTCCAGTAGGCAAGACGCTTCCAACAGATCAGAGGGGGTCAAGGAGGCAAAGAGAGTTCATTCCCCACCCCAGGCTAGGCACACAGCCTAACCACTGACAGGTGCTCTGAAAACACCACCCACCTACACAGATGGCTTCTGGGCACGTGTGTGAGCAGTGGAGACAAAGAGTCTGAGTCTATCTCTTTAGGTCCGACCCCCACCCTTTCTTTCTGCTGCCTCACAGCCTTTTGAGAAGATCAGCAGGATGTAAATTATTAAATTATGAGTCCTGGTGTCATATCACTAACATGCAACCTATAATCTATGACACTGGAGAAGGGGAGCAAAGGACAGAATTTGTGATGAACCTGTAAAACTGGACCCCACACCTGCACTCGATTCCTAGCGTCACCTCTCAAGTACTCATGTAATCAGATTAACCTCCCCCACCCTCCATGTCCAGCCAAAGCACAAGCCAAGCACACGGAACAGCATACGATTTTTAGGAATGACGCTAGGCCTCAGCTACCTGGGCTTGTAAAATGAGGGGCTGGTTAAGATAGCTTCTAAGATCCTTGCAGCTCTAAGAGGTTTAGGAATTGTAAATTTATTACTTTGCATTACCTACTGCTTTGTCCTCTCCAAATAAATTTCCCTTTATGTTGATGTCAACCACGGGTGGACAGCACAGCAGGACACTGGGCTGTACTTCAAGAGGCATGCCCTTTCTCTGAAGAACACCTCCATTCACTCAGTGGGACCTCAGATATTCCATAATAATGATGAGGAGGACAAGTGATGGTTTCGAAGCCCTCTCCTGTTTACTGTCTAACAGCCTCTCGATACCCCGTGTGAGTCTACATTCACGCATCCCGTGTACACCCTCCGCCATAGCAAAGACCTAATTTAGACAGAGGCAAATTAGCTCTGTGGGGTGAAATGCATTAACCAAGTCTCCCAAACAGCACAAATCTAATTAACTGAAAATCAAAATTGCAAAGCTGCCGAGAAAGATTTCCACGGAAGAAGTCTCCCAAGGATTGAAGGAAAGTTGCGGGCCACGTGACCTGCCTAATCCAAGTCTCGCGCTAAACTGGGATAAACGCTGTTTGGGTGTTCGGATTTGGCTGCTGGTGAGAATCATTGGGGGAGCTTTTCACTGATGTTTGTTTTCTCTAGCTCACCTTTATCACCAGTGGGCTTTAGAGAGCTTATCTGGTGCATGCAACAGCCTGAAAAGCATCCTTCCTGAGGAGTGGGCCCAGCCTTCAAGAACCTTTGCAGCCAAGGGGAATGAGTATGCCAATTCCAGAAAACCTGGCTGGGAACAGCTCTCCTACTCCTACACATCTGTCCCCCACCCTCCACCAACGCAGGCTCATCTCCACCTGACCCCCACCACCCAGGAAATGTTCCAGCCATGGGGTCAAATGTCCCCATCTGGGGCCCTTGAGATGACAGAGACACAGTGAAGCCAAAGCCTCCCTTGCCAGGAGAAGATGAGCCTCTGGGTTTGTCCCTCCTGCCCGGAACTCCCACAAGCAGAGGACAGCCAGCGCTGAGGCTGGGCAGGGCTGCTGCGGCTCCAGCTCTTGGTAAAGAACAGAAAACCATGCCTTCCACCCCACCCCTATTTTCTTTCCTCCTCATGGGCCCCAACAGTGGTCCTCAACTCTGGCTGCTGGTGAGAATCATTGGGGGAGCTTTCAAAACCTTCTGAGGCCCAATCCACACCCAGACCAAGTAAACAAATCTTCAGAGATGGACCCTCTCCAGAGATACCAACCTGCAGCCAAGGCCAGGAGCCACCATGCCCCTGATTGAGCTGGAGGACCTTGTTAAAATGCAGATGCTGGCTCAGCAGGTTGTGGGGTGAGGCCTGAGCTTCTATATCTCAGACAGGCTCCAGGATGATATAGTGGGAGCCACAGAGACCACACGCTATAAGGTTCTAGAACAAAAACCACAACTCTGGGACTGGAGCAATGGTTCAAAGGTTCAAGCGCTATAAGGTTCTAGAACAAAAACTACAACTCTGGGGCTGAAGCACCGGCTCAAAGGTTCAAGCACTTGCCTGGCATGTGTGAACATCTGGGTTCAAACCCCAGCACCACATACACAACTAAGTATTGGAGAAACAAAGGCCAGATGGAAAAATAAGTAAGACTGATACTTTCTCTCTCTCTCTCTTTAAAAACAAAACAAAAAACTCCTCAGCTTGGCACTCAAGGCACATGCAATCTATTTTCCTTTTCCATCTTTTATCACTGCCTAACTCATACACTCCACAATGGGTGCAGCTCCCCAAATATACCCTGCTATTTCTCCTCTCAGTGGACGTGCTGGAATATCCATCCCCTTTGGCGAGAAAGCCCCTCTTACAATCACTCCATCTCCTTGGGAAACTCCTATTATGGGCTGAACTGTTTCCCCCGCAATTCTTATGCTGAATTCCTAACCCCCAGGACTTTGAAATGTGACCATGTTTAGAGACATAGTAATTAACAAGAAAATGAAAATGGGGCCAGGAGGACAGACCCTAATCTGATATGATTTTTGTCCTTACAATTGGAAATGTGGATGCAGACACGTGTTTATGAGTACACATCTGCACGTGCAGAGGGAAGACCACATGAGGACACAGGGAGAAAACCCACATCTCAAGCCAAGAAGAGAGGCCTGGAACAGAGCCTTCCCTCCTGGTTATTAGAACGAACCAATCCTACTAGAACCTTGACCTTGGACTTCCCAGCCTCCACGACTGAGAGACAACTTATTCCTGTTGTGGAAGTCCAACCTCTGGTACTTCTTACTGCAGCCCTAAAAAGCTAATGCCCCATTTTCAGGACCCAGCCCAGGCTCTGCCTCCCCTGGGAAGTTGCCCTGCTCTGCCCCTGCAGGCCATCTCCTTTGGCATCCTTTGAGCCTCCAAGGCTGCCTGACCTGCTCCTCTGATTCTCTATACTTATGAGCTTCTGGAGGCAAACACCACCCCTGATCTGTGTCTGTGTCCAGCACCTTGCACAGTGCTGGATACCTGCAAGGTGCAGATCACGTGAACCGGTTAAACTGACAGAAAGCAGCCTTCAAGGAGCCCGCAGTAACTTCCCAGCAAGCACCCCGCCTCTAGCTGCCTGCCCAGTGCTGCCACCTCCCCTACTCCGGTTTCCCTCTAGGCAGCCAAGAAGGATCACTGTTTAGAGCTGGGTTTTGTTTTTATTGTGTGAGTTTTCTTTAAGCCACCATATTGAAATGCAAACTGCCAGGTGTTAAAAATGCTGCCCCCAGCCATAAGGGGCAGCTGGTTTCCACAGACTAGTATTTATCGCATTTGCAGTGAATACACAAAAGGTCTTCCATCTGAAACCAGGAAGAGAACGGAATTCTTTTGTCAAAAGGCAGCAGTAACTAAACACTGGCCAGGGAGGGAAAGTAGATTCACTGTTCTCCCAGCCTGGGGTGTGGACTATGTTATGCAGGAAGAAGAGAGCAAAGTAAGAGGACACATCTGACAGCCACCGTACCGCCGAGACTTGCACAGCCACTGAGTTCAAATTTTGCTGCAGCCCTGGGGAAGGCTGATAGCATACCTGAGGTGGCAGAAAAAAAGAACAATGTCACCTTTGCAAGAAGAAATCTTGACCCTCCTTGAAATTACGATGGGGCCCTGGAAAAGAATATTTAGGGAAGAAGGATCCAAAGCAGGTCCATTAATTCCTACGCATACAAAATCCTGAAATCCTTCATGTTCAAAGAGCAAAGAGGAGAGTCGAGTTAAAAGTTAAGGTGCCCTCCATGCCAGTAAAGAAGAGCCCAGGCATCTTCATAGAATTTTGCCTTTCACATAGAACCTGAAATATGAAATATGAAAGGGTCACTTTCTCTTTGGGGTCGATTTATACTCCGAAGACTACACGTCTGCTCTTTTGAAGGTTACGAGGCTGGCCAGCCTTGAACCTCGTTTTATCTCTCATCAGGCACCTCCCTAGAGATCCTCCCCTCCCCTTCCCTCCTGGCCAGCAGCCTTGAATCCAGAGATCCGCACCCACCCTGGGCCTCTCAGACACTACTACACCAGGCTTCTTCCTCCACTGGCGATTTTGAAAAAGAAAAACTAGGAAGGGAGTGTGGAAGGTGGACAGTAACTGCCACACAACCCCACATAGGCTTCATGTTTCAAGCACTTTTCTCTCTGCGAAGTTGCCTTAAGGCACCGAGAAACTTCAAAACTGCATGATTCTAGGGAGAATCTGCTCTCTCTGGCCCTCTGAGAGCAGGGCCAGACTCTCCAGCAGCTGCCCCTCCCCTGACCAAAGCCCTGGCTGCACAGACGCAGGTGTCAAAGACACCACCAGGGCTTTCCTTCTCTTCACGTTCCCACCTCCCTGGAACAAAAGGCATCAAGCCCCAATGCTCAGCATTTGGGGACCCTTTCAGGGACCTTCCAAGAATTTCCTGGAATAGCAATGAATCTCTTGCTATATGTGGAGCTGCAATGATTTCTCGATTATCCTTTATCCAAGGAATTTCAAAGCAAGGGACCCTGCTTCTGGCAAAGCTCTTCTGTCCATCCCCAAGCTGTTCAAAAAAGGCCCAGAACCCCTTTATCCTCTGCTCAAAAGACCTGATGCTTGGCGCAAATGGCCTCCTGCCGCTGCACTGATGGTCAAAGTCCCCAGGCACAGGCCACCAGCGGGACAAGCCTGCAGCCCTATTTCCTATAGACAGCACATTCTAAGGAATGGGATCTATGATCTATAAAGAAACTCACAGGAACCCTCACAACAATGCTATCAAGCAGCGACTGTCATTCCACTCAAAATAATTCATTATTCCTTTTTTATCAATGAGAAGATGGAGGCTGAGAAAAAATGAACAACTTGCCCAGGTCCCAGTAGCAAGAGGCAAAAGCTGATTTGAACTCAGATTCAACTGGCTCCAAGGGTCTTCGGGATGTACAGGTGCTCTCAGCCTGTTCCCGTCCAGCCTCCACCTGCACAGCATCCAGGTGGCACAGAGATGCAGGGGTGCACTCATTAACATCCCCACTGCACAGCGGACAACTGTGGCCTACTGAGAATGAGGCGCCTTTACCCCTTCTTTTGGAGAGAAAAGACAACTTACTTCCTCTGCCACAAATACCAGTTGACACTCTCTTCAGAGACGCAGTCTCCACTGAGCTCTGCCCTCAGGCCTACCGATATCCCCAGGTGCCCTGCTCTATCTGGCAAGACCAACAGCATGCCAACCGCCCCTAGACCACCCCAGCAGCAACTCCTCAGCAGGGATTCCTAGTCCAGCATGCAAAAATGGGTGCAGAACGACAGGCCTGGGGACCAGAAAGCAGGAAGTAAACAGCACCAGGAAGGGCCTGGCTCGCCCTCTCCTACACCAACTACTAGGACAGCTAGGTCTGAAAGGGCATGAACACTGGTTCATTGGCTTGCCAAAGCTCAAACCCTTCTAACTACTCCCAACCCCATGCCCCATTATCATCATCACTATCTGCCAGGAGGGAAGCAGTAGCCCAGTGGAGAGCCCCCAGCTCTGCCCACATCCTGTAGCTGGCCTCGACTGCTTCTGCATCTATTGATTACTAATAGCTCTTCACTTGGCCTCAAGAACCCTCCTGCCACCAAGTCTTGACTTCTCCCTCCTCCGCTCTGGCTGTCATTCACTGGAACTCCCAAGCAGGGTTTCCCGCAAATATCTCTTCTTCCCCAAATTCCCAGGGAACTGCCATGTGACCATCTGAAATTCCCCTCAAGGATGATCAAGTCATGAAGATGGAACCCACACTTACCCATGCAAACATTTCCTAAAGTTCGCAGCATGCACTTTTCTTTCAACTCCACCCTCTGACACAACAGGTAGAACATGGACAGATCCCCCTACATATTCTCACACCTTATAATAGACACTTGTCCCCATAGTAGGGACAGGTAACAAGTGGCAGACAGGTTTAAGCCACTTACTTTGCAAGCCCATTCTGGAAGCTGGCTAGTGGCAGAGGGGGAAATGTGAGCTGCCAGAAAGCCCAAAGCAATTTCAGAATAAAAGTGGCACCAGGGGGCATGATCCAAGTAACAAGAGCAGCTCAGAACATATCTTCCAGCTCATGGGTGAGACAGAAGCCCTTGAAAGTTCCTCAGCCCCAAACTTGAGGCTAAAATTCCCAATGACGATTAAGCCCAGAACAGATGACCTAATAGAACTGCTTAGGTTCAAAGAGACGCTACAGTGTATTTTGACTTATTAAAGAATATTAACATTTTGGTGCTGGAGCAATGGCTCAGCAGTTAGGGTGCTCACCTGGCATGCACGAGGTCATGGGTTTGCACCATGTACACAACGAAGTGTCAGAGCAATGAAAGCCGCGTGAAAAACTAAATAAAAATTGATTCTTTCTCTCTCACTGTCCTTTTGTCTTAAAAAAAAAAAAAAGGAAAAGGAGAAAGGAAGAAGGAGGAAGAGAAACGGGGAGGAAGAAGAGGAGAAGAAGATTAACATTTCTTTTCAAAGCCTTTCTTCAGTCCACATAAAACCTGGCTTGATGTTCCCAAGAAGATTCATTCAGTCCACCCAGCAGAATCCCATGGGCTAACAGCTGAGGAGGTGGTACCCCCAGGCCCTGATGAAAACACAGGCAGTCCTCACCTGGGGACCTGCCAGGGGACAGCTGTGACCGGAGACAAGTTACTGGGCTCTAGGCTTCCGTTTCCCAATAGCACCACGGGACAGATAGAGCAGTCCAACTGCACCTCAGACCCCATCATCACAGAAATTTCCCCCTTCTGGAACGTCAATGTTTAAAACTAAAACTCACCAGGAAAAAAGGGCTCAAAAGGGCTCATCTGCAAGGGCCATGAGGAAGTAGGAACTCGTCCTCCTCAGGAGCCAGTCTTAAAGAAGACCCCCCAGGGCTGGAGTGGGCAGTTGGGGTCCTCTAAGAGTGAGGAGCAGACTATGTCCTTGCAGCCACATCAAGGAAGACAAAGACAGCCTGCCAAGAAGCCCAAGGCCTCATCCGTAGATTTGATGACCAACCTCCCCATCCACAAGCTACACTTGACTTGGAAATGGCCTTTCATCCCTTGATTACCCACCCTGCCACCCACTCATACCCGGTGAATTCAACTGGAGCCCAATTCCTACCACACCCGCTGAAGGTTCTGAGAGACTCTGGACTCAAAAGAGCTGCCTCCCAGCTTTTACGGGTGACCCGGGGAACTAAAGCACTCTTTTTTGTAATGTTTCCATGGGAAGGGCCATTATCATCTCCCAACAACTTATTTTTTTTTTTTTATTAG
>PVKS010028205.1:0-26687 GCA_004027875.1 Aplodontia rufa | reverse complement strand
CCTAGTCCCTGACTAAGATGGGGGTGGTCACAGGTGGATACTAGGAAGTATTTGCCACCTTTTGTTTTAACCAATGGTGCTCTTGACCAGTTTCAATGCCTGTTTTACATAGATTTTGACCAATGGAGTTGATGCATTTCTCAATGCCTGCTTTGCATGAATGTTAATTATGCTCATACCCCAAATCAATATAACCTCTGGCCTAACCTCCATTAGACGGTGTCCTGCTTCCAGGTACCCCTCTGCTTTGCGGAGTCTCTGCTCTTCTTCCTAAATAAATCCTACTCCTTTTACTCCTCCTTCTGTGGTTGTCCGTGGATTTTATTCTTCAAATTCGCGAGACAAGAACCCAGGAGATTGGCGCCGAATTCCCGGGATGAATTTCCACCACACCAAGGGCTGTAACACCCAGCTTTTAGCTGGGGAGCTGCTAACACTTTCGGCTGCAGACACCTGCAGCCAGCCCAAATTCCCAGTTTTAACTGGGAATGGCTGCAAACACTAAAAGCGGGCTGTTTTGGCTGCTAGAGTCTGTAAAAGCCCAGACTCCATTCACCAGCGGGAGCAGAGAATCCGGCCTCATCTCAAAAACCCCGCATCAAAACCACGTACACAATGAAGTGCTGGAGCAACGAAAGCCAAATGAAAAACTAAATAAAATTGATTTTTCTTTTCCTCCTCTCTTGCTCTCGCTCCCTCTCTCTTTAAAAGAAAAAAAAAAGAGCTGGCGATATGGCTGTGATTAAGAGTCTCTGGGTTCAATCCCTGAAACCAAAAACAAACAAATAAACAAAAAAAATAAATAAAAATATAAACTTATAGGCTGGAGGTAAAGAATTCACAGTATTAATATCATAATTCATGATATATAATACAATAAATTACAATAATAACACAAAGTATTGCCATTTAAAGAGCATCTACTTTTTGTCAGTCACATATTAGGCCTTTGATACGCGTAAGCTATGTTCTGCAGGACAACTTGCATTTTACTAAGGCTCAGAGACGTCAAATGTGATGCATAGGAAGTAGTATTAGACTATATGAGCTGTGTCTGAGAGAGCAAGCACAAGACTGCACACAGAAGGGAGTTGGAAGAGTGCTTTACAAAGCAAGAACAGAGATTCAAGAGGAAAGGAGCAGCTGTGTCAAATGTCACAAAGTACAAAGTGCAACTGAAAACCATTCACTGGATTTTGTAATCAGGAGGCTGTGTGGCCTTGGAAAGCAGAGTACTGCAACTGCTGAGCCACTGCTCCAGCCCCTAGAAATATTTTTGAAAATCCCAAAATGCAATTGTGTGGAGGCCAAGGAACTGCTTCTCTTGGTCGCTTTGAGCACAAAAACCTATGAGACATTCTCTCCATCCATGACCTATTGCTGAGGATCATCTACTTCAGAATTCTTGACCTTCTAACTCTAGTGACGTAACTGCCGCCTCAGTCATGCACACCCTGAACCTTGTCATGACTGCTCCAGATCAGAAATGCTAGCATACTGGCCTCTGGCCAGAACCGCCTTACCTTCAGCATCCTCACTTCCCCCACACCCCGCTCACCAGCTCTCCAACGTCATGGCTGCCTGGGATCCCTTTTCTTATGGTCCGGAGACCATACTGAAAACCTGGGCTAGAGTAGAGTGTTCAGTAATTTTGGTCAGGATCACAGTGTGCTAAAGGAGCCTGGAGTTCCATTTACAGGTACCCCTTGGTGTATGCTGATGAAATGTGTTTTAGAAAACTCAGGCTGAGGTGGTATCCACTAAAGCCTGGGGAGGAGGGCTGCTACAACCAGGAAAGACATGAGGGGTCTCCTCAAGGAACAGTGCATCATCCGGAGCTCAAACTGCAACAAGAACCCACGCGTGGGCTGGGAGCTGCAGGGCCTCCCTGGGCTCCTAGCCGATGAATAGCTAGGAGGCCTGTGCTGAATGCTGAATCCAGGCAGGGAACACTGCCTGTCGTTTTAAAGTCTTCTGCTGAGTCATCTCACAGGAACCGGCTTGTCACAGCCCCTGGGATTTTTGCCTTTACAAGCCATGGCTGGCCTTCCCCTGACTTCCAGGCAGAGGAAGCAGAAAGAATAAATATTAACCAAAGGTGCAGCTGTGGCAGGGTGCCCAGGGCCCTCCCTCCTCTCTTGGCCCTTATCCCCTGCCCCCGAGCTGGGATAAACTGCTGAACTCCCAGTGGCCTGATCTTCTTGGCTGCTCCTCAGAACAGGCACAGAGGTGAGACCTCTCGGAACAGACTTGGATGGTGACCTGGTGTTCTGGGAGGGGCCCTTAGAGATGGCTAAAGTGACTCACATCACGGCTTGGGTCTGAGTCCCTGGGATGGGCCCTCACCACACTAGACTGATTTTCAGGGTAGCTTCCTGGTTGATTGGCAAAAGGGGTTACTTTATATAAAAACACTCCCTTTTTAGGCTTGTAAAATGATGGAAGAACCTTAGTTAGCCCTGACATTCCAGCAGTGAAGCTGACTGGGGCTGAATACTTTCTGCTGGAGGCCACTTTCCTCCACCCACCAAGGGAGCCAGGAGCTGTTTCAAGTCTCCTCAGGACATACCCATCTTTTCATTTATTATTTTCTAAGCATCCTACTTGTGCAAGTAATAAAAAACTGTCAACATTTTGAAGTACTTACTTTGTGCCCAGGTTGGCCTTGAACTCCTGGTTTAATCCATCCTCCTGCCTCAGCCTCCTAAGTAGCTGGGAGTGAGCACCACCACAGCTAGCTGTGCTAAGCATTTCACATTTATGCATTATCTTATTTGCACATCCCTAGGAAGCATTATTATCTTTATTTTACAAATGAAACAATTGAGGCACTGAGAGATTAAGTACCTTGTCTACCAACATTCAGCTGCTCCAGTAGCTGACCTATAACAGCTCCAGATCAGTCAATTCCAAAACTCATAATCTTTCCACTCAATCACACTTCAAAACTAGTTATCCAAGGACCAATTGGGTGCAGATCATTACCAGTGTTGTTGGCCAGGAGGGAGGAGTAATTAAATGATAAAATTATTCTTCAAGTGGGAGTAATAATGGTACCTACTTCAGTTGATGATTGTGAGAAGTAGAGAAATAATTAAGTTCATAAGTGCTTTAGAAAGGCAATTACTAATGTACAATAGCTATCGCTATGGTGTGTAGTAGTTGCCGCTTTAATTTTTTTTTTTTTTTTAAAGAGAGAGGGACAGTGAAAGAGAGAGAGAGAATCAATTTTATTTAGTTTTTCACGTGGCTTCGTTGCTCTGACACCTTGCTGCGTACGTGGTGCTGGGGTTTGAACTCGTGGCTTTGCGCATGCCAGGCAAGTGCTGCAACCGCTGATCCACCACTCCAGCCCAATTTTTTTTTTTCACCAGGGATTGAACCCAGGGGCACTTAACCACTGAGTCACATTCCCAACTCTTTTTATTTTTTATCTTTTTTTTAAACTCTTTTTATTTTTTATTTTGAGACAGGGTCTTACTAAGTTGCTTAGAGCCTCACTAAGTTGCTGAGTCTGGCTTTGAACTTTTGATCCTCCTGCCTCAGCCTCTGTAGTTGCTGGGATTACAGGTATGTTAAATTGTGATAACACATACAAAACATAAAATTTACAATTTTTAAGTGTACAGTTCATTGGCATTAAATCCATTTATATTGTTGTGCAACCATCACCACCATTCATCCCCAAAACTTTTTCATTTTCCCAAACTGAAACATTGTCATTGGGCTTTTTGTTTCTTTGTTTTGGTTTTGGTACCAGGGGTTGAACTCAGGGGTGCTTAACCACTGAGTCATGTCACCTGCCTTTTTTATTTTATTTTTTAAAATTTTTAAAGAGACAATCAATTTTTATTAAGTTTTTCACATGCTGGGGTTTGAACCCATGTACTTGCACATGCCAGGAAAGCGCCTTAACCTCAGAGCCACAGCTCCAGCCCTTTTATTTTTATTTTGAGACAGGTTCTCACTAAGTTTCTCAGGGCCTCGCTAAATTGCTGAGGCTGATTTTGAACCTGAGAACCTCTTGCCTCAGCCTCCTGGAGCTGCCTGCCAGCTGGTACCACTGGTTTTCAGTCATTATTAATATTACTCTTATTATTATGCTAAGTATTTTTTTAAGAAAGAGGGACAGTAGGGCTGGAGCGGTGTCTCAGCGGTTTCAGCGCTTGCCTGGCAAGCATGAAGACCCTCCACGTACACAACTAAGTGTTGGGGCAACTAAGGCCATGTGAAAACTAAATAAAGTTGTTTCTCTCTTTCTCTGTCTCTCTCACTGTCCCTCTCTCTTTAAAAAAAAAGAAAAGAAAAAGAAAAAAGAAAGAGGGACAGTGAGAGAGAAATAATCAACTTTATTTAGTTTTTCATGTGAGGTGCTGGCACCTCACGCATGCCAGGCAGGCGCCCACCAAGACACCACTCCAGCCCTATTATGCTACATATTTTAGAATTCCTATCTCCTTAACAAAGGGCAGTAGGTTGCACTGGGAGGGGGGGGTGGCGGTGCAGGACGGAGATTATGGACTTGCATTCAAATTCAGATTCCCCTACCTTCTGAAGGAATTTGAGTAATTCACTTAAAATCCTCAGTATCTCTTCGGAAGGGGAGATAACCCAAGGACCACACGGGGATTGGTTGGTGTTACTCCAGATTACTGCAATCTCCATTCAAAGCGTTCTACAAACGTTAGATCGGTGAATAAATAAGCTTTAAGGCGGTGTCTTCTAAACTCCTTGTGCAAACTCTTGGTGCAAAATAGGACCTCAGCAACAAGTTCTAAATGAACCGCGGAAGCGCGGCACTGTTGAGTCATACTGCCCCCTGGTGGTAGTTACAAGCTGTACAGCGTCTCTGGTCACCCGGGCGCCCTTCAGGGCTGTTTGGGTAAGTTTAAAGTCTGGGAAAACCCCAAATCCCCCGCCTAAGACACCCCAGGCCTGACCCTGGGCTCCAGAACAGTCCTCACCTCTGTATTCTGACCGCTTTTGCTCATGCTGTTCCACGTTCCAACCACTGGCTCATCCAAACCCTAAATCTACTGCAGACCTGCTCTATTCCCACCTCCTCCAGAAGGCATCGCTGGACCACGCCAAGCAGGACCGGATCCCCACCCCTTTCTTCAGCTTCTCTTAAGAATTCACAGCCTGCACCAGATTATCTGCTGGGTTGAATTTTCTCCAAACTATGATTCTTAGACATAATTTCCTAGTTAAAAAAAAATAGAAATGTGTCCACAGTCCCTAGAGCCTGAACTGATCTGTGGGGCTCCTCACAGTCTGTGTATGCTTGGAGTGCCCAACATGTACCAGGTACAGCGCTGGGTATTTTCATAAATGTGCCCTCACTGAGTCTTCAAAATAATTCTAATGCACCTCTACTGAAAATCAGACATCATCTCAATTTACAGCTGACAAAGGCTGAACCTCAAAAAGGTAAGTGATTTGTTCAACGTCATACAGCTATTAAGTAGTGGAGTATGGGTTTGAACCCAAGGGCTTGATTACAAATTCACAGATTAGATTGCATTTCCTATGCCAACCCCTATCAATTGCTAGGACCTGCCTTGAACAGGGAATTGAGCAAGATTTCAAAACCCTGGGGCTTAGCGAGGAAAGTGCTAGGTTGGGGAAGGTGGGGGAGTACACTGTCCTTAATTAAGAAAGAGAGAAAAACAAACCTTTGAATTAGGCTCTGACATTGCCTGCACATCCAGGAAATGCTCTGAAAACACCTAGTCATTAATCACAAACTCCTATAGCAGTGATTATAATTACTTTCTTTAAAATGAATTTAAGATAGAATCTATGGATCACTAGGCATTTGTTACAGAACACTGAGTATTAGTGTCTACCCCTGGGGTCTGAGAAGGTGAAAAGTAGATCATCCCAAGTAATGAGAAAATTATGAACCCATGGTGGGTGGGATGAGAGCATGGTCCCTTTAACAAAAAACTAGGATACATGGACGGGGGGCACAGAGATGGTCCTCTCTGAAGGATAAGGGTCCTTCTATTCACTTTAGGATTCCTGTTTTCCTCCATCCTGTCCCGGTCGCCAAATAAATCATGACAGAAGATATCAAGCAATGGTTTCTCAGGAGGCCAATTTCAATTTATGTAACCACCATGACCTGAAATGACCTGACTCACCAGTCTGGGGCACAAATAAGGTCATGTCTCTTCTACTTTTCAAAGTTAACTTGACCACCCACATGACAGATGAGCAGAAAGTCGAGTATCCTTTTCTCCTCCCTTTGAGTTAACATCTGACATCCCTGATTACTCAATCCACAGGGGTCAATTTGGTTTTTAAGTGCGTTAAGGACAGAGATCCAGAGAGGCACATTTCCACTCATCAGAGAACCTGTTTGGGAAAGCTGGGGCCCTTGTCATGGTCACATGAGCGGCTGGCTGATGAAAACCCTCCCTGCACAACCCAGTGCACCCCTAGTCCTGCTGCAGGGACCTGTAAAGCTCCATGTTGTGTTCCCACGGTCATCGGTGGTGATGGCTGGGCTGAGGGTTTCCAATCTCAGCACAAACTGCGTGAGAACTCCCTTGCCCCCTACACACACACACACACACACACACACACACACACACCCCACTGGGCTTAACTGCTCCTCTCAGTGGGTTCTCTTGGCCCACTTTCCTCTAGTGAACATTTTTCAGAATCATCTCAATCCATCAGAGAGGCTCTAAAAACAATGAGTCTCAAAAGAGAACTGATTAGTCTCAGTCTTCATCTCTACTAGAGAGTCCATGAAATTTTTTTTTTGAGACTTCATGACTTATTATGCCCAAATTTCCTCTTGCCTTTTTGCACTGTTATCAGGCTGTACTAAGGATTTCACTTCATAACCCTGCCCTGCAGCAGTGGGGGCCTCCTTGCCTTACAATGACATAACTACGGATGGATGAGGGGAATTTAAGTGACTCAGCAACATACACAGAAATCCGTTTGCCATGAACTTGCCTCCACCTACAGAAGTAAAAGGCAACTTTTTCTTTCTTTCTTTTTCTTTTCATTTTTCCCCTTCTCTGTCCTGGGGATCAAATCTAGGGCCTCAGGCCCAGGGCCTTAACCATGCTAGGCAAGTGCTATGCCACTAAGTAACCCGCCCTCCAGCCCCAACACACACCGTTAAAGCTCCAATCAGGTCCCTGCAACATTTAATCTCAGGCTTTCAGAGTTTTTAAAAAAAACTTTTTATTTTGAAATAATTTTTAGATTTACAGAAGAGTTGACAAGATAATACCTGCCCCTTTCACTTGACTTATACTAATGTTAAAACACATTGATCAAAACTAAATAATTAAGCTGGGTGCAGTAGTTCATGCCTATAATCCCAGTGACTCTGGAGGCTGAGAAGGAGGATCTCAAGTTCAAGTCCAGCTCTAGCATTTTGGCAAGGTCCCATCTCAAAAAAAAAAATAAATAAATAAATAAAATAAAATAAAATAAAAAATGTCCAGGGATATAGCTTAATGGTAAAGCACCCCTAGGTTCAACCCCAGTACCAAAAAAATTAAACAATTAACCTTATTAGCACAATGCCATCAACTAAATTCAGATTTTCAGATTTTACTAGTTTTCCACTAAAACCCTTCTTCTGTCTCAGAATTCAATCCAGGATACCACATTGTATGTAGTCACTGTGTCTCCTCAATCTCTTTTAGCCTGTGGTAGTTTCTGGGTCTTTCCTTGTCTTTCATGGTCTTGGTGAGGAGTGTTGGTTAATGGGCTGGGGATGTAGCTCAGTGCTACGGTGCTTGCTTAGTGTTGTGTGAGGCCCTGGGTTCCATTCCCAGCACCACAGAAACAAAACAAAAAGAGTACTGATGAAGTATTTTATAATACTATCCTTCCATTTGAGTTTGTCTGACATTTTCTCATGATTAATGTGAAGTGATCTGAGTCAGGACGAATACCACATCATGTCAGAGATCCGTCATTTCAAATGACTTTCATTTTATTGAGATCAAATACACATAACATAAAATTCACCACGTTAACCATTTTCAATTATACAATTCAGCTGTTTTTATTATATTAACAATGTTCTGCAGCCATCACTACTAATTCCAGATATTTCATCAGTCCAAAAAGAAACTCAACATTGGTTAAGCAGTCACTCCACATTCTCTCCTTCGCCTAGGCACTTGGCAACCACTAATCTTACTGTCTCTACATGTTTGCCTAATGGGACATTTCATGTAAACTGAATCTTCTATGTGGCCTTGTATGATGGGCTTTTTCACTAAGCATGTTTTTGGTCCATCCAAGTTGTAGCATGTATTAGTACTTCATTCTTTTCAATGGCTGAATAATATTCCATTGTATAGATATACCACATTTTGTTTATTCATTCATCAATGAACATTTGTGCTGTTTCCAGACATATTATGAGTACGCTGCCATAAACATCCTTGTACAAGCTTTTGTATGGACATAGCTTCAATTCTCTTTAGTGTTTATCTATGAGGGGAATTGCTGAGTCATATCTAACCGTTTTACTTTTTGAGGACCTACTAAATTGTTTTTCATAGGGACTGTACCATTTTATCTTTTTTTTTCTGCTACTGAGATTTAACCCAGGGGTACTTTACTAATGAGCTAAACCTCCAACCTTTTTAATTTTTTTTTTTTAAAGAGAGAGGGACAGTGAGAAAGACACACAAAGAGAGAAACAACTTTATTTAGTTTTTCACATGGCTTTAGTTGCTCCAACACTTAGTTGTGTACGTGGTGCTGGGGTTTGAACCCGGGTCCTCCTGCTTGCCAGGCAAGCACTGAAACCGCTGAGCCATTGCTCCAGCCCCCAACCTTTTTAATTTTTATTTTGAGATCCTTTCTCCCTAAATTGTTGAGGCTGGCCCTGAACTTGTGATCCTCCTGCTTCAGCTTCCCAAGCCACAAGGATACAGGTGTGCACCACAATGCCTGGCCCTGAATAATGTTTTGTTTTGTCTTTGTACTGGGGATTGAACCCAGGGGCACTTTTACCACTGAGCTACATCCCCAGCCCTTTTTTATTTTGAGGCAGGGTCTCACTAAACTGATTAGGGTCTCACTAAATTGCTAAGCCTTGAACTTTCAATCCTTCTGTCTCAGCCTCCTGAGTTGCTAGGATTACAGGTGTGTGCCTCCATGCCCAGCCCTAAATCATTTCTTGAAGACTATTCTTAGTCTGTTGGATGGTCATGGCACTCTTGTGAAAAATCAAGTAACCTTAGATGTATTGTGATGCTAGTACCACACTACTGTGGGTTGGGAGGCAGAGTTTTTTTTTTTTTGCATTACGTTGTTTTGATTACTGTATCTTTGTAGTAAGTTTAAAATCAGAAGTGTGGATCCTCCAGCTTTGTTCTTTTTCAGGATTATTTTGGCTATTTTGGACCTCTTGCAATTCCATATGAATTCTTGGATGATTTTTCATTTCTACAAAAAAAAAAAAAGGAAGCTGGGAGTTAATAGGGATTTATTTATTGGATGTGTAGATCAATTTGGGAAGTACTGCCATCTTACCAATGTTAAGTTCCCAGGGCTGGAGCAGTGGCTCTGCAGTTACTGTGCTTGTCTGGCATGTTCGAGGACGCAGATTTGAATCCCAGTACTATATACATAATAAAGTGTCGCAGCAATGAAAGCCACATGAAAAACTAAATAAAACTGAATCTCTCTCTCTCTCACTGTCCCTCTCAAAAAAAAATTAAGTTCCCATGAATAAAGGATATCTACCCATTTATTTAGATCTTCTTCAATTTCTTTCACTGTTTTGTAGTTTTCAGTTTACAAGTCTTGCATTTCTTTTGTTAAGCTTATTTCTAAGCATTTATTCTTTTTAATGCTGTTATTAGTGGAATTATTTTTATATTATTTTCAGATTATTTGTTGCTATTTTGTTTACTTATTTGTTTATTTGCAGCACTGGGGATTGAATTTGTTTATAGAAATATAAATGATTATTGTATATTGCTCTTGTATGCTGAAGTCATGCTGAACTCATTTAGTATTTCCTATTTATTTCTGGTACCAGGAAATATTGACCATATTGAAAAGAAAAGAAGTTTTTAAATTTTTTATTGTTGCATTCTGCACATAATAGTGGAACTTATTATTTATATTTGTACCTGCACACAACATGTGGCCTTTGTTGCATGCTCAAGCACGCAGGTTCGAACCCCAGCACCATGTATGTACACAACGAAATTTCAGAGCAACATGAAAAACTAAATAAGATTGACTCTCTCTTTCTCTTTCTCTCTTACTGTCCCTCTCTCTTAAAAAGAGAGAGAGAGAAAGAGGGACAGAGAGAGGGAAAGAGAAAGAATCAATTTTATTTGGTTTTTCATGTGGCCTTTGATGCTTGAACACTTTGTTGTATATGTTGTGCTGGGGATCGAATCTGTGTACTTGCTCCCGCCAGGCAAGCACTGTAACCTCTGAGTCACCGCTCCAGCCCCTCCTTTCTGATTTTAGTAACTTGAATCTTCTCCCTTTTCTTCTTGGGCACTCTAGCTAAATGTGAATTTTGTTGATTTTTCTTTTCAAAGAATTATTGATTTGCTAATTTTCTTTTTTTTTAAAGAGAGAGAGAGAAAGAGAGAGAGAGAGAGAGAGAGAGATTCAATTTTATTTAGTTTTCCTGTGGCTTTCGTTGCTCTGACACTTCATTGTATATGTGGTGCTGGGGTTTGAACTCGCATCCCTGAGCATGCCAGGCAAGCGCTGTAACCACTGAGCTACTGCTCCAGCCCCTTGTTAATTTTCTTTATTGTTCTTCTACTTTCTAAGTCCATTTCCATCTAAGTCCCCTCTAATATTCAATATTTCCTTTTCTCTCTTCCTTTGGGTTTACTTCATTATTCTTTTTCTTGTTCATTAAAGTAGAAAAGTAGGTAACTGATTTGAGTTAATTCTTTTTTAGAGAGAGAAAGAGAGAGTCAATTTTTATTTATTTTTTCATCTGGTTTTTGTTTTTCTGACACTTAGTTGTATATGTGGTATTGGGATTTGAACCCAGGTGCTTGCACTTTACCACTGAGCCACCTCTCTGACCTGAGTATTCATTCTTTTGTTTTTGTTGTTGTTGTTCTGGGGATTTGAACCCAGGGGCACTTTACTACTGAGTTATATCCCCAGCCCTTTTTATTTTGAAACAAGATCTCGCTAAGTTACAAGGGTCTCACTAAATTGCTGAGACTTCTCTTGAACTTGGAATCATCCTGCCTCAGCCTCCAGAATCAGCGGGATTACAGTCCTCATTCGTATTTAGTTTATGTGCTCCTAGATATAAATTTCCCGATGAACACTGCTTTTGCTGTATCCCATAAGCTTGGTGTGTTGTATTTCTTTTCCATTCATCTTAAAGGTATTTGCTAATTTCCCTTCTATTTATTTGTTTATTTAGGAGTATGTGGCTTAATTTCCATATAATTATCATTTTCCAAATTTCCTTTTTGCTATTGGTTTCTAGTTTTGTTTTGCTGTGGTTGGCGAGGATATTTTGTGAGTTTGGCCTTCTGAAATTTATTGAGACTTGTTTTCTTGTCCTAACACATGGTCATTTTGCACATTTCTGTATGCACTTGAGAAGACTATTTTGCTATTCTGGGTGTATTATACATGTCTGTTAGGTCTATTTGGTTATAGTGTTAAATATATGTTAACATCCTCTATTTTCTTGCTAGTCTGTATAGTTGTTCTATTCATTCATGGAAATGAAGTGTTAAAGTGTCTATTATTAACAACCTTTTTTTCTTTCTGGAGAGGAAGGGGATCAGAGGAGGGGGAATGCGTGGGGAAAGGAAGGTACTCGGGAATGAACTTGACCAAATTATGTTGTGTGCATATACAAATATAAATAATAAGTTCCACTATTATGTATAGTGTGCACCAATAAAAAATTAAAATTAAAAAACTTTTATTTTCAATATGGTCAATATTTCCTTCATATATTTTAAGGTTCTATTGTTAGGTAAATATATTTTTATAATTGTTAGATAGTTTCTTGATTGAATCAACCTTTTTCTTTGTATTTTGAGACAGAGTCTTGCTAAGTTGCTGTGACTGGCTTTGAACTTGTGATCCTTCTGTCTCAGCCTCCCAAGTTGCTGGGATTACGGGCATGAGCCACCATGCCCAGCTCTATAATTTTTTTTATCATTATATATCTTGTCTCATGGCATTCTTTATTTCTTCATGTGATTTCAAATACTGTCTAGTATCATTTCAGTCTGAATACCTTTAATATTTTTTATAGGGAAGATCTACCAGCAATGAACTCTCAGTTTTTGTTACCTAGGAATGTCTTCATTTCTCTTTTATTTCCTCCTTCATTTTTGAAGAATAGTTTTGCTGGATCTAGAATTCTTGATCAACAGATTTTTTTCTTTGAGCCCTCTGACTATGTCCTTCAGTGCCTTTGTCTCTGTGGTTTCTGATGCAAAATCAGTTATTTATTGTATTAAGAATCATTGTGGTTCAACAAATAAATTTCTTTTAGAAAGTGGGGACAGTGAGAGAGAGGGAAAGAGAGAAGTCATTTTTATTTAGTTTTTCATGTGACTTTCATTCCTTGGACACTTTGTTGTGTACATGGTGCTGGGGTTTGAACCCGCATACTTGCTCATGCCAGACAAGCGCCGTAACCACCGAGCCACTGCTCCAGCCCACAACAAATAAATTTCTGAATAAAAAAAAAAAAATCATTGTGGGATTGGAGCACTGGCTCGGCGGTTACGGTGCTTGCCTGGCAGGAGCAAGTATGCGGGTTCAAACCCCAGCACCACAGCACAAAAAAGTGTCAGAGCAACGAAAGCCATATGAAAAACTGAATAAAATTGATTCTTTTTCTTTCTCTCACTGTCCCTCTCTCTCTTTAAAAAAAAAAAAAAAACTATTGTGAGCTGGGGATCTGGCTCAGTAGTAGGGTGCTTGCCTAGCATACACAAGGCCTTGGGTTCAATTCCCAGTACTTCAAAAAGGTAAAAAAATTAAAATTAAAAAAATTAATTGTGCATGATGAGTCACTTTTTTCTTTTTCCTCCCTCCTTTCCTTTTCTTTTCTCCCAGCATAGAAGTGCTCTACCACTGAGCTACATCCCAGCTCTTTTTATTTATTTCTTTAAAGACAGGGACGATGAGAGAAAGAATCCATTTATTCAGTTTTTCATGTGGCTTTCGTTGCTCCAACACTTCGTTGTGTACATGGTGCTGGGGTTCGAACCCACGTCCTTGCGCACGTAGGCAAGCACTGTAACTGCTCAGCCACACCACTCCAGCCCTCCTTTTTATTTTTTCAGGTAAGGTCTCACTCAGCACAGGCTGATCGTACACTTTCGGGATGATCCTCCTGCCTCAGCCTCCAGAGCAGCTGGGATTATAGGCATAAGCCACAGTGCCCAGCCTCACCTAATTAGTCACTTCTCTTATTTTCAAGGTTCTTTCTTTCATTTTGACTTATAACAATTTGACGATAATGCTTCTTTGTGTGAATTTCTTTGACTTTACCTTACTTGGATTTGTTGAGTTTTTTCCATGGTGGATTAATATTTTCAATTAAATTTGTGATGTTTTCAATCATTATTTCTTCAAATATTCTTTTTGTTCTCATTTCCCTAATGTCCTGGGACTCCCGGACTCCTATGATCTCTTCATACATCTTTTTTATTTTCTTCTCTCTCCTCTCTCTTTTTCTTAGGCTTGTTCATCTCAATGCACTTATTTTTAAATTCATGGGTATTTTTCTTCTGCCTGTTCAAATAAGCTGCTGAAATGCTGTGAATTTTTTTTTATTTTAGTTATTGTACTTTTCAACTCCATGATTTTTGTCTGGTTCCTTTTATCATTTATTTGTTTTACTGCTATTCTATGTTTGGGTAAACAATCTTACAGTTTCCATTTGTTCTGTGGATAGGGTTTACTTTAGTTCTCTGAACATACTTAAGCAGACGATTTAAAGTTCGTCTAGTAGAAAGTTCAATATCCTGACTTCTTTGGAGCAGTTTCTATTGATTATTGTTACTGATTGCTTTTTTTCTCTGTATGAGTCATACCTTATTTTTTTAAAACATTTTTTTAAGAGAGAGGGACAGTGAGAGAGAGACAGAGAGAGAGAAACAATTTTTATTTAGTTTTTCATGTGCCTTTTGTTGCTCCAAGACTTCGTTGAGTATGTGGTGCTGGGGTTTGAACTCAAGTACCTGTGCACGCCATAACCGCTGAGCCACCACTCCAGCCCCGAGTCATACCTTATTAAAACCTGAACATATTGAATATTATAAAAAGACAACTCTGGAAATCAGATTCTCCTCACTCCCCAGAGTGTTTTTTGAGGTTTGTGCAATGGCTTTTCCAGATCAATTCTGAAGTCAGTGTTCTTTGTTGTGTGTAGCCACTGAAGTATCTGTTCTGTTAGCTTAGTGGTCAGCTGGTGACTAGACAAAGATTTCCTTAAATTCTTGGGACTAAAAAAGTCTCCCAGTCTTTGCAGATGGATTATGTGTGTTTGGGGGGGCATTCCTTCAATACTCAGCCAAGTGGTTTACAACTTTTCCTTATCCTTCACTTGATGCTTGTGCACAGCCTGAAAGTCAGCTGGAAGTGAAAACGGAGGACTTTCTCAGTTCTTTCCTGAACATGTGCATAGCCCTAGGCATGCATGTGGCTTTCTACTTTCCCAGGAATACGTCAAAAATTTTTCAAAGCCCTTCTTCTCAAAAGCATCTCATTTCCCAGCCTTTCCTCCCAAGTTTTAGAATAATACAAATGTTATCCAAAATTAAAATATTTGCCTGTAAATGTTTTAAATATAAGCTTCTTGGGTAGTCACCTTCAGCACTGAGGAGTTCCAATAAGACCACAGAAAGGCACTGTGGTACTTAAGGGAGCACCCACAGAGATTAAAACAAACCGTCATAATTCTTTGTGAATGAAATGCATCCTGTTCCCTCCAGCATTGGTACCTATATCAGTGTGCTATTTTCTTCAAGGCCACTGCTAACCTGGGAATGAAACCAAAACAAGTTAAAACACCACAAAGTTTGCTGTTTTTACTGAGATTCAATTATTTTCCTTAAAATCATTCCCCAGGATTATCCTAGTCTCAGCCCCTGGGCTTTATTATTTTAAAAAGGATATTATAGGGTTTTTTTGTTTGTTGTTGTTGTTTTGAGGTACTGTGGATACAGTTCAGTGCCTCAAGCATGCTAGGCAATTGGACTACTGCTCAACTACACTCTGCAACCCTTTTTTTAATTTTGGTACCAGGGATTTAACTCGGGAGCACTTTTATCAATGAGCCACATCCCTATTTATTTTGAGACAGGGTCTCACTAAGTTGCTTAGGACCTTGCTAAGTTGCTGAGGCCGTCCTTGAACTTGAGATCCTCCTGCCTCAGCCTCCCAAGTTAGTAGGATTACAGTGTGAGCCACCATACCCTAGCTCCACATCCCTTAAAGTTGTTTTTTTTTTGTTTTTTTTTTTTTAGAGAGAAAAATAATCAATTTTATTTATTTTTTCACCTGGCCTTTGTTTCTCTGACACTTAGTTGTGTATGTGGTGTTTGGGTTTGAACCCAGGTCCTTACACATGCCAGGCAAGTACTCCAACCACAGAGCCACCACTCCAACCCCTTAAAAAGGATTTTTTTAAGAGAGAAAATCAACTTTAGTTTTTCATGTGGCTTTCGTTGCTCTGAAACTTGGTTGTATATGTGGTGCTGGGGTTCAAACCTGCATCCTCGCACATGTTAGGCAAGTACCGCAACTGCCGAGCCACCACTCTAGACCCCCCCAATTTGTTCTCTTTTTGATAGTAAAAGAGTACAGTTTATTAAAGTGAGAGTGATGCCAGTTTGGTGGAAGTCAGGCTTCTGTCTCCCTGGTGTTGATGAATGAAGCCAAGGAACACAAAGGCAAGCATAGCGGACAGATTTTAAGAAAAGAATAAAAAGCAGAGCATAGGGGCTGGAGCGGTGGCTCAGCAGTTTCGGCACTTGCCTGGCAAGCAGGAGGACCCGGGTTCAAACCCCAGCACCACATACACAACTGAGTGTTGGAGCAACTAAGGCCATGTGAAAAACTAAATAAAGTTGTTTAAAAAAAATAAAATTTTAATGTTTTAATTTAAATTTTTAAAAAAATTTTGAATTAATTTAATTTTTAATTAATTTAAAAATTTTTTTAAAAGAGAGAGGGACAGTGAGAGAAAGAAAGAATCAGTTTTATTTAGTTTTTCATGTGACTTTCATTGCTCAGACACTTCGCTGTGTATGTGATGCTGGGGTTTGAACTTGCATCCCTGTACATGCCAGGCAAGCGCTGCAATCACTGAGTCACTGCTCCAGCTCCTAATTTTAATTTTTTAATTAAAAAAGTTACTCAGAAAAAAAGTGAAAAAAAAGTTACTCAGGGACTTGCTAAGTTGCTGAGGCTGGCTTTGAACTTGTGATCCTCCTGCCTCAGCCCCCTGGGGGCCTCTGGGATTACAGGCCTGTGCCACCTCACCCAGCTACTTTCCCTCTCTCTTGTGAGCTTGACTTTTTTTCTCCTCAGCCCGTTTTGGGCTCACCAGGAGTCCTCTAGGGCACCAGGGGTAAAGTCAATGGAGGTCTCAGTCATAGCACTTCTTCTGAAGAAGTTACACCAGGGCCAACCTGAATAACCAGTTTCCTTTGTCTGCTGTCCCTGGGAAGCCACCTTAAGGATTGCCTGCTCTTCTAACCAGACTGCTTCCTATATGTATTTTCTCACTCCTCCACCACTGAAGGATATGAGGTGGGTTTTTTGTTGTTGTTTGTTTTGTTTTTTTAAAGAGAGAGAATCAATTTTATTTATTTTTTCATCTGGCCTTCATTTCCCTGACATTTAGTTTCATGTGTGGCACTAGGATTCAAACCCAGGTCTTCGCACATGCCAGGCAAGTGCTCCACCACTGAGCCACAGCTCCAGCACAACTCCTGCACCATTTGCAGGTTTTTATCAATTTATTAGAGCTCCTTTTCTAGTTTGGAGATATTTGACTTTCAACCTCAATATGCATTAGTTGGCCAGCACAGTGGCACATGCCTTAAAATTCCAGCAGCTTGGAAGCTAGGGTAGGAGAATCACAAGTTCAAGGCCAGCCTAGCAACTTAGCTGTCCCCCAAAATGAAAATGGCTGGGGATGTAGTTCGGTAGTAGAGCATTCCTGAGTTCAATCCCTACTGCCAAAAAAAAAAAAAAAAAAAGTATAATGGCACACATCTACAATCCCAGCAACTTGGGAGGCTGAAGTAAGAGGATTGTGAATTCAAAGTCAGTATAAGAAACTTAGCAAGACCCTGTCTCAAAAAAAAAAAAAAAATGGCTGGGGATGTGACTCAGTGGTTAAGTGTCATTGGGTTCAATTCCTAGTTTAAAACAAAAAAAAGGCATTAGCTGTGTGGGAGGTCATAAACTGGATCAGGCATGTATTGAGCCTCAAGAAGCCCACAGTACAGTGAAGGAGAAAGAACTCCGCACAAATAACCAACTACAGCTCACCAAGGATCGCAAGTGTCCTGCATCACATGGACTTTGTTCAGCACGCTTTTAGGAAGGTGACTGGAGCTATCCTGAGAAAGTGAGAAGACTGAAATGCGTAAGCCTGGAGTCAAGCGGGCCAAAGAGAAGGCTTTCATGAGAAAGCTTCAAGGAGAAATCATATACCTCAACAGCAGAAAGAATGGAAAGAAGTGGACAGAAACCTTGCTCAGGAAAGGTCACCGGGACACGTAAAATTAGCTACTATGTACGTGACCTTAGAGATTATCTGGTGGAACTCTTATGCCTTTAGAAGACTGAAGACACTATCTTATTCGCCTGAGCCACACTACTGGTCAGTGACTGCAACAGTAAAGGTGACTCTAGGTTATGCTGCAATAATAGTTAAACACTGAAGTCTCCAGGGTCTACTGCTTCCAAGCTTATTTCCTGCTCATGAAAAAATCAGGAGGCTCCCCAGGGCAGCACCATTCCAAATGATGACTCAGGGATCCAATCTGCTTCTATTTTGGGGGTTCTGCCAACTCATACTTTCCAGAAAGTACAGAGAACATGGATCACTTCCTGTTACAGTCTACTGTAAGGGAAACCGCAAAATTCAGTGGGAAGGGGACATGAGATGTTTATGTGATATTTGGTGAGCACCACATTCTCTGTCGCAGTCACAGAACCAGGAATGGCCTGATTTCCACAATCCAGCCTTTTCCTACAGCTTACTGAGTTGAGTCCCACCTTGTGGATTTGCTGACACCTCAGTGTGCCCTGTGTTCTGAATGTCTTCCTGTTACTCCAGGCTTGGCAAGAGAACTGAAAACACATTTTCAGTCTTAGAGAAACAATCCTATTCAGAAACTAAGAGAAAATAGCTTGATGTAAACTGAGAATATCCCAAGCAACACCAAAATAAATACATATCACCATATACCAATTATTTGTATAATCTAAAAATATGTGCAGAAATACCTGCACAGTACATATCAACTCAGACATACACACTTCTGGTCTATGATTTGTGAAGTCACAAAAGCAGATGCAGACAACAGGGCTAAAATACAATAAACAGCCTGAAAACACAGCACAGTTGAGCTGATAGAGAGGGATGAAGTCAGTGACTGCATACCTGCCTGTCATTTACCCAAGCTCCGAGACAGGTAGGTCTTTACCACCAGGAGCCTTGTCCAACAGCACATGACTTATCACCCTGGCTACAACTGATCAGAGCAGAGGAGATGCTCAAGGGCAGCTAATTCCTGGGTAGGCAGGTAGCTTATGAGATGAATGGCACGAAATGATTGGAGATTATCAGTTCAATCAGAAAATACAACCAGACCATATTGCAGATTTCATCAGTTGTCAGTGGGTACAGAAGGGAGAAAAGACAGCATATCATTAAAATGATGGAAAAATACAGAATTAGCAAAAACCTGGAGATTGCCTTTCATAGGTTATGAAATAGCTGTTCATTAGTGCCAAACCATACAGGCAGGATAATATCAGTGAGTAGAATATACACAGTGATCAAGTATTAGAAGACAACAGCTGCCTGCCAGTTAGAGAACAATGATATATTTTGGTCCCTGGAGCTGTGCTGATCAGATTCCAAACTGTATTTAAGTCCCAATAAATCTAGCCATAAGGATGTTCCTGAACTTCTAGGCATTGGCTGAGATTTCTGTCTTCCTTAATTCTTTACCTGTTTTTGCAATAGCCCGTCATCATTTCTGGTGGCCTGAGGGAATCATGGTCATTTGCAACCACAAGAATCTATTAGACTATAAAGTTCTGACATGTGCTACAGCATGGCTAAACCCTGAAGATACTACTATAAATGAAATATGTCAGACCCCAAAACGCAAATACGGTATGATTCCACATACATATACTTGTGTGTAAGGTTTCTAGAATAGTCAAATCCATAGAGATAGAAAATAAAATAGAGGTTTCCAGGGGCTGGGGGATTTGGTAACGAGGAGTTATTGATTAAGAAGTACAGAGTTTCCATCTGAAACAACAGAAAAGTTTTAGAAATAGATCGTGATACTGGTATAATGGTACACACCTGTAATCAGAAACTTGGGAGGCTGAGGCAGGAGGATTGCAAGTTCCAGGCCAGCTTCAGCAACATAGTAAGACCCTAAGGAACTCAGCAAGACCCTGTCTTTAAAATAAAAACTAAAGGCTGGGTATGGTGGCATACACCTATAATCACAGATGCAGGAGGATCACAAGTTCAAAACCAGCCTCAGAAACTTAATGAGATCCTGTCTCAAAAAATAAAAAGGGTGGGCCCTGGGGATGTGCTCAGTGGTTAAGCACTCCTGGGTTCAATCCCTGATGCCAAAAAATAAATACATAAATAAAAACAAAAAATAAAACAATAAAAAGGGCTGGGGATACAGCTCAGTGGTAAAGCACTCCAGGTTAAATCCCCAGTACCAAGAAAGAAAGAAAGAAAAAAGAAATAATGATGATGGCAATACAACATTGTGAATGTAACTAATGCGATTGAATTGTACATGTAAAATAGTTAAGACAGTAAACTAATGTAGTCTTTACCACACACAAAAAGAGTTCCAACTGGAATAAGTATGAGAAGAAACAAAAATCAGTTTGGAGGTAGAGACACTTGTTCAAGACCCATCTCTGCCATTTTCTAACTGTGCCACATTGGGCAAATTGCCTAATCTCTCGTGGTCAGTTTATTAATTTGGAAAAGAGGGGTAATATAATCTTTTCTAAGTTTCTTGGGATAAGTTTCTTGGGAGGAAAAAAAACACAAAATTCATTAAGTCATTACATAATTATCTATTGCAAACAAGCCTCCTGCCTCTTGCTTTGCCTGTTTGGAAGAGGAGACACTAGGAGAAAGACTTCTCTTCTCGCTTTAGGAAAGTGTGAAGTGTATCCTTTGACTTTGTGCTCAGACACCCGGTGTAAACTGTGTAAGCTCAGCAAGTCTGCTTCCAGAGACTTAAACTTCCCTAAATACTCCTCCTCCTGGTTCCATTCAGACATTCTCTAACCCTTCTGGGGCTCCCAGGCTCCCTACTTCCTCTTCCTGGCTTTCCCATGGGGACTAGCCCATAAAATGGACAGTTTTCTTATTCAAACTACAGTTGCTTTGTTTCCCTCTCAGAATATATCTGCATTAGGACTTATTGTTTTCCAAGAAGGGAAAAACCTTGTTCATACAAAACTGTTGAGTTGATGAGGGTCTGGAGCGGTGGCTCAGCAGTTATGGCGCTTGCCTGGGTACATGGGTTCAAACCCCAGCACTTGCGTATACAACTGAGTGTCAGAGCAACGAAAGCCATGTGAAAAACTCAATAAAAATTGATTCTCTCTCTCTCTCTCTCACTGCCCTTCTCTCTTTAAAAAACAAAACAAAACAAAAACAAAACAAAACTGTTGAATTGAAAGGAAAGATTTTTTTCATTCATTAGCAAACATTAAGTATAGGAAGAGCTGAGGATGAAGAAGTCTTACAATACAAGTCCTTTCTATCTTTCTCCAGACAGGCAATTAATAATCATGAACCATTTGCTGTCTGGGATCTTTCCTCTGGAATCAGCAAAAGACAGATGGTTTTTCAGTTGTGGTGGTGGTGGTGGTAATAAGGAATGAACCCAGGGTATGCTCCACCACAGAGCTACAGCCCCATTATCTTTCTTTCTTTCTTTTTTTAAATTGTGAGCAGGGTCTCACAACATTGCCCAGGTTCATCTTAAATCTCCTATCTCAGTCTCCCAAGTTGCTAAAATTATAGCTGTGCACCCATCTGCCAGGCTCTCAGATTTGTTTTATTTCTTTATTATCTTTCTTTGTTTTTGTTTTGTTGTGGTGGTGCTGAGAATCAAACCCAGGGCCTCACACATACTATGGAAGTGCACTGAGCGCATCCCCAGCCTCCGCTTCATATTCATTCTGACTTTGTAAAGTCTAAAAAGCAGGCACCCATCACAGGGATGACAAATAAATTTGCAAAGTGTTCCATTAAAAAAACAAAAAACAAAACAACCAAAAACAGAAAACAGGGGCTGGAGCAGTGTCTCAGCGGTTTCAGCGTTTGCCTGGCAAGCACAAGGACCCGGGTTCAAACCCCAGCACCACGTACACAACTGAATGTTGGAGCAACTAAGGCCATGTGAAAAACTAAATAAAGTTGTTTCTCTCTTTGTGTGTCTTTCTCACTGTCCCTCTCTCTTTAAAAAAAGAAAAAGAAAAAAAAAAAAAAAAAAAACAGGCACCTACAACAGAAGGCCAAGGAGCTGTCCGAGGTACCAAAGTATAACTGACTAGGCAAGTTTCCTTGTTTCTCCTAATTCTGGGGCTCAGGACTCTGGTTCAGGCTAACCTCAGATTTAGAAGTAGGTTAAATGAACAGAAAATTCTGGAAGGGGGAAGGATCAGATATATATATAGAGAGAGACAGAGAACATAAGAGAATATAGATATGCAGATAGGCTTAAGCACCAAGAGACTAAGTAAGTCAAAATGTAGAAATGTATGTATGTATGGATTGGATCCAGGGGCACTTAACCACTGAGCAACA
This sequence comes from Aplodontia rufa, assembly GCA_004027875.1. Taxonomy (NCBI): domain Eukaryota; kingdom Metazoa; phylum Chordata; class Mammalia; order Rodentia; family Aplodontiidae; genus Aplodontia; species Aplodontia rufa. Next base: position 4,609 of record PVKS010028205.1, on the reverse strand, counting down.
CACCCAGCCCCTTTTATTTTTTGAGACAGGATCTTGCTAAGTTGCTTAGGGCCTCACTAAATTGCTGAGGCTGCCTTGAACTTGTGCTCCTCTTGCCTCAACTTCCTAAGCTGCTAGGATCACAGTTGTGTGCCACCATGCCAAAACCCAATTTTATTTTTAAATAATAATGGTCACCAAGAAACACCAACTACCCTCAGTGGTAGAGCATGTGTATGGACTTGGGTTCAATCCCTAATACCTTCCCCATACACACATAAGAAGGACAAAGAAAGAAAGAAGAAAAGAAACCCCAAATATACTAAGCAAAAATACTGAACCAGTGTAGGGGGAAGAAAGGCTGTGCATTAAGACAATCCAATGCAAGGGGCGGGAGTGGTAGCTCAGCAGTTGCAGAACTGTATCAATGGAATTTATGAATAGAACAATAGCTACATAGACTGAAGTATTACCATCAACTGACCAAAGGACTCATATTTCATTTTTATCTTCTATGTAGAGAGACAAAAGACAAATAAGAGTTTGAAGTTTGACTTAGCTTAATGTTGTTCTTTCATGTTTCTTTGTTAAAAACATTCTCCCTTCTCCAGAAAGTTTGGGGCATGATCCTTCCCAATGTTTTTTTTTTTTTTTTTTTTTTTTTTTTTTAAAGAGAGAAGGACAGTGAGAGAGAGAAATACAGAGACAGAATCAATTTTATTGAGTTTTTCACATGGCTTTTGTTGCTCTGACATTTAGTTGTGTACGTGTGTGCTGGGGTTTGAACCCGGGTACTTGCGCTTGCCAGGCAAGCGCCATAACCACCAAGCCACCTCTCCAGCCCCATTCCCAATGTTTTTTTAATGATATGTACATGCAAGTATCTTTTCATGGAGGATAAAGAAATGGTTGGGGGAAAAAATAATTAGTCTAAAACCAGTCACAGAAAAGAAGTGAGCTTCATTCCAGTACCAAGTATGTATGTTCTACATTGAATACATACAGCCTAGTGGTGGTCCTGAAGTCAGGACCAGTTAATCACATCTCTTCAACTGATCACTAGTGCATGCATGTGTGTATGATTGCTCTTTTTTTTTTTTTAAGAGAGAGTGACAGTGAAAGAGAGAGAGAAAGAATCAATTTTATTTAGTTTTTCACGTGGCTTTCATTGCTCTGACACTTCATTGTACATGGTGCTGGGGTTTTGAACCCACATCCTCATGCACGCCAGGCAAGTACCCTAACCACTAAGCCACTGTTCCAGCCCTCTCTCTCGCTTTTTAGTGGTATTTGCACCCGGGATCTTTCACGTGCTAGGCAAGCACTCTACTGCTAAGCGACATCCCCAGCCCTGATCATAAGCTTTTTAGGAAAAGTATGCCTCATGTCTTCTCTTACACAATTATACACACAGTAGGTGTTCAATAAATATTGGTTGCTTGATTGAGACAAAGTAAAGGTGGGGGACTGGATTTCACTAAGCAATATATTTCTTTTTCTTTTTCCTTTCTTCATAAAATTTAGACTCATTTTTAACAGAGGAAAAAACTAGAAACAACACAAAAATCTAACAATAAGAAGGGTTGACAAATTAAAGCACACTCATGTAAGTTATTTTCTTTTTTTACTAAACTGTAAAAAAAAGTAAGCAGGAATGTATGATTGAGGTCCATAATTTATGAAGTGAAAAAAAGTTATAGCACAGTAAATAATACAGATCATATAACTACATTTAAAAAATTAAATTATTCTGAGAAAATGACACCTTTTTATCACATCTGGCTGCATTTGTCTCTGCAATCCCAGCATCTGGCACATAGACAGGGTTCAGTAAATGTTTGTGAACGAGGATGGCAACACCAAGGACTCTGAGCAGCACACTTCTAACAGAGCATGCATTCTGACCTTTCTCTGTTACTCCAAAACAGGCAGCATTTTCTGTTGTTGGGCAGAAGGGCGTGGGGAAAGGAATTTATAAATAGCACACTTAGGAGAGTGTTAGACTGAAGGTCACTGATTCAATCCTAGATTTGGGTGACATTTTCTTCTTGTATCCTTTTTGCCTACCTAACTATATATTAATCAATTTTCCAAGAATAAAGTTGCAGAGATAATACAATAAATGCACCAATTTTTTTCTTTCTTTTTCCAGCCTGAGGATCAAACCCTGGGCCTTGTACATGCTGAGCTAGCACTCTACCAAAGTAGCCTACCAACTGCTAACATATTATCATACTTGCTTTATCTCCTCCATGTGTATGTATCTATACTGTTTTTGCCAAATCATTTGACAGTTAAGTTACATAAACCATGATACTGCAACCCTAAATACTTTAGCATGTACCTCCTAAGAACATTTGCCTATTTTTATATATATCTTACTTTGAAATACTTTAAGACTCAAAAGAAGTTGCAAAAATAGTACAGAAAGTTCCCATGTAACATTTACCTGGTTTCCCTCTGATAACTTCTTATATAACTACACATTATCAAAAGCAGGAAATATTGACAGTGCATTAATTGCATCAAGAGATCGCTCTCATTCTATAAATTATCATAGGTATTGAGTCACAGAATTATACCATCAAGGGAACAGAATTATACCATCACAAAAAAACCACCCTCATTTTGCCCCTTTATATTTCTATCACCCCATCCCTAATCCTATTAACCAGTGGATCTAATCTGCGTCATTATAATTTTGACACTTAAAGACTGTTACATAAATGAAATAACAAAATACATTTTGAGATTAGCTTTTGATCACTCAGCAAAATACCTTTGTGATTCACTCAAGTTGTTGTATATGTTTATTCTTTTTTGGGGGGGTGTTACTGAGTATTTATCCTAGGGGTGCTTTACCATTCATCTACACCCCCATTCCTTTTTATTTTTTATTTTGAGACAGGGTCTTGCTAAGTTACTTAGGGCCTCCTATGTGGCTGAGACTGGTCTTGAACTAGTGGTTCTGTCATCTCAGCCTCCAGAGTTGCTGGGATTACAGGGGTCGGCCACAGCACCCAGCTGCATGTAGTTAATTCTTTTCAATGCTAAGTAATTCCACGGTGTGGCTGTATCACACCTTCTTAACCCATTTACCTTTGAAGGACATTACGGTGTTTCCTATATGTTATAAAGAAAGCTACTATGAACATTCATGAATACATTTTTTTCTTCAGTACTGGGGATCAAACCCAGGAGCATTCTACCACTACGCTACATCCCCAGCCCTTTTTGATAGGGTCTTGCTAAATTGCCTAGGCTGACCTCATATTTGCAGAGATTACAGGCATGTGTCACCATGACTGGCTCGTGAACGGATTTTTGTGTGAAAATAGGTTCATTTTTCTAGGCTAAATACTCAGGAATAAGACTGGTGGGTCATATGATAAATAAATATTAACTTTGGAAGAAATTGCCAAAGTGTTTTTGTTGTTGTTTTTTGCAGCACAGGCATGGTGCTTGCCCATACCTGGCAAGCACCCAAAGTGTTTTTCTGGAGTAGCTGTACCATTTTACATTCTTACCAGCAATAGGAAAGAGCCAGAGCTAGGGATGTAGCTCAGTGGTAGGGCAGCATTTGCCTACCATGGATGAAGCTTCAGGGCTTCAGGTTCAATCCCCAGTACAGAAAAAAAAAAAAATGAGATTGACAATTGTTCTGTTCTAAATCATTATGATTACTTGAGGTTGTTAGCATTTTGTGTTTTAACCATCTAGTAGGTATGTCATATCATTTGGCTGTTTGGGTTTTTATTGTTATTGTTTGCAGTTCTGAGGACTGAACCTAAAGCTTCATGCATGGTAAGCAAGTACTCTACCACTGACCTACATCCCCAGTCCTTTTTTTTTTTTTTTAAGATAGGGTCTCACTAAATTAGCCAGGCTGGCTTGGAACTTGAGATCCTCCTGCCTTAGCCTCCTGAGTAGCTGGGATTATAGGTGTGCATCACCTTGCCCAACTCATTGTGGTTTTAATTTGTACTCCCTAAGAACTAGTGCTATTGAACATGTTTTCATGTGCCTATATGTCATCTGTATATTCTCCAGTAAAACTTCTGTTGAGTCTTTCCCCATTTTGCAATTAGAATGTTTGTTTCTTACTGTTGTTTGGAAAGCTATTTAAATATTCCAAATACAAATCTTTTGTTGTACTTTGTAAATATTTCCTACCAGCCTGTGCTTTGTCTTTTCATTTTCTTAATGGCCTTTTACAGAGAAAAATATTTTAATTTTGATGAAGTCAAATTTATTATTTTTTTAAAGAGAGAGGGAGAGTGAGAAAGAGAATCAATTTTTATTTATTTTTCCTTCTGGCTTTCATTTCTCCAACATTTAGTTGTTTTTGTGGTGCTGGGGTTCAAACTTGAGACAGAGAGAGGGGCAGTGAGAGAGAGAGAGAGAAAGAGAGAGAGAGAGAGAATTTTATTTAGTTTTTTCATGTGGCTTTTGTTGCTGCGATACTTTACTGTGTATATAATGCTGGGGTGTCCTCGTGCATGCCAGGCAAGCACTGCAACTGCTGAGCTACTGCTCCAGCCCAGGTTTTTTTTTTTTCTTTTTCTTTATGGATCTCATTCTTGGAGTCTGGTCAAAGACTTTTTCCAAATAGGTTTTTTTTTTTTTTTTT
>PVKS010028204.1:0-26688 GCA_004027875.1 Aplodontia rufa | reverse complement strand
TAGGTTCTGAGCCAAGAGAGTGTGGGGGAGGGGTGGGATGTGACCAATAAATAAAAACACACTCGGAAATACCCCACCCAGGGGCTGGAGGGGTGGCTCAGCGGTTACAGCACTTGCCTAGCACGTGCTGGGGTTCAAACCCCAGCAACACATAAACAACTAAGTGTCAGGAAAGCAAAAACCCAAATGAAAACATAAACAAAGTTGATTCTCTCTCCCTGTCTCTTAAAAAAAAAAATTATCCCATCCAACAGGGATCTTTCCCATCACTGGAGACATTGATGTAAGGGTACAGAATTTGAAGTGTAGGTCCAAATTGATCTCACCCTTGCTTTAGGATCTGTGGCATGAATTTTAAAATGTGTATTTTTGACTCTGATTTGATTAGCAGTAACTGTTACATGAGAATCTAGCAACCGGACTAGGAAATTCGTCACTCATGTGTAAATCACAGGACAAGGCTCACTATCTAGGTGCAGGTCCTGCAGAGGCGGGGCTGGCAGATGTACGACCTGTCTTTGCTAGATTTTGCCCAGGCCTGAAGGTGCATAAAGATTCTCTTTAGACTTCATCAAAATCAAAAGCTTCCTCTTACAAAATGTTTCTCAAAGACCACTGAAGCCAGGGTTGTTAAAATGCAAATTCCCGGGCTCCCCCCTGGCTCAGCGCTCTCTGGGTGGATGTTAAGGTGCACTGCAGGGGATTCTCTGTGCTGAAGCGAGGACTCCTTGTTCCATGGGTTCAAGACCAGCCCTGTATTGCAGCATTTCAGCTTTACCCTTCCCCAGGGAGTGGCCGCTGAGTCTCTTACATCTCATCTCCTCCTCTTCCCTGGCATAAAATGACTCCCATCCTCCTCTTCACACCGGTCTCAGTCCCCAGTCTCATATAGCAGTCAGCTGCTTGGGGGTTGGTGAGGTGCTGCCATTCTCTCTCCCCAACTAATGGAGAAGCTCCTTGAAGTCTGTCTCCCTCAGTCCCATCTCTGTTTCCTAACCCATTTTGAAATACGCTGTCATGGCCACAAGACCGCTCAGCAGAATTGCATGTGGCTCAGGAAGGTGAACAGACACATTCGATGTGGCTGTAGGATCAGAAGCTGGGAAGAAAAATGGGAGTCTCTGGAGAATCCGGTTTATGGTCTCGAAAGTCACCAAAGAAGTGGGAAAGGCAGTGTGGGCCCTGTTCATCTGTCTGCCGTGTGAACTGGGCAGGGGACTTCTGTTTTGCTAAGTATAGTTTATATTCTACTTGAGATCTGGACCACCAAATCTATGAGCCAAACGGTGGGGGTTGATCCTTCACCTGCACCCTCCAGATCTTGGGGTGGCTTCTCATCATGGTCCCCTCTTTCTCTTCAGCTCTGGCTAGTTCCTCCTTCCTTTTCATCTGGTCGGTGGTCAGCTGAAAGGCTCACCTCCAAGCTCGAGCTAGAGGAACTCTCAGTGTATGCCACAGAGCCGGCAGATTGAAAGAACAGGCGTGTGTCACACGATGTGGTAGAAATCGATGCCAACGCCTCAGCTTCAATCCAGACTCAGCTAGCACTGTTTGCTGCGTAATCTCGCTTGTCATTCTTGGCCGTTCTAAGTTTCAGACTTCTTGTGACCTAAGCTCTGAGCCCCCGTGTTGCTTTGGACAAGGTTGGCACCTAGCATAGGCTCACAGGCATCTGGTGGGTTGGGACGCATGCATGGAGACCACCCAAGGGAGCCCGGCATGAATTGGGTACTTGTCACCCACCTTCCAGGAAACAAGACATCAAGAGTGAAAGAAAGGACAGAAATGCTTCTCCGTGACTGTTCCTGGTGATAGCACAGGCTGGGTTTCTCCACCGTGTCACTGCTGACCTTTGGGGGCTGGAAATTCTTTGTTGTGGGGCTGGCCCGTGCAGCACACCATGGTCAATAGCATCTTTGTCCTCTGTCAATTGCTGGCACAGCCTTCCTATCTAGCACCTGAGTTGCCACAACTGAAATTATCTCCAGATATCGACAAGTCACTCCACGCTCCTCACCCTGCCTCCTTGCCCCCGTTAAACACCACTGGCACAAAATATCCTAGGTCGACTTACATGGAGAGGGAGAGCAACGGAAAAAACTACTCTGCAAGACAAATGTGATGTGAATAAGTGAAAAAAGACATTGAAGAAGGAGAAGCACTAGAAAGGGAACTAGGAGACCAAATCTTAAGGCAAAACACAAAAATATCAACAAAAAGAAGGGATTAAATCAACTCAAAATGGGTGAAAAAAGGGGCTGGAGCAGAGGCACAGCATTTGTGGCACTTGCCCGGCATGTGCAAGTACACGGGTTCAAACCCCAGGACCACGTACACAACTAAGTGTCAGAGCAATGAAAGCCATGTGAAAAACTCAATAAAAATTGATCCTCTCTCTCTCTTTAAAAAAATGGATGAAAACCCTAAAACCTAAAACTGTAAAACTTCCAGAAGAAAACAGAGGTGAAAAGCTTGATGTTGGTCCAAATAAAGATTTTTGGATATGATCCCCAAAACAAACAATGAAAAAAGTTGACTAATAGGATTATGGGTGCAGTGGCAACATCTGTCATTCTAGTAGCTCAGGAGGCTGAGGCAGGAGGATCGCAAGTTCAAGGCTAGCCTTGGCAACTTAGTGAGACCCTGTCTCAAAACACAAAATAAAAAAGAAGCTGAAAGAGAGAGAGAACTCACGAGAGTTGGCAAAGATGTAGACAAAAGGGAACCCTTGAACACTGTTGGTGAACATGAATTAGTATGAAAAGTGGTAGGGAAGTTCCTCTTGAAATAAAAAAAACAGAACCATTGTATTAACTAACAATCCCATTTCAAGATATACATATTCAAATATATATTCAAAGGAAATGAAATCACCCTGTTAAAGAGAGGCTCGTGTTCCCATTTTCCCCGCAGCACTAATTACAACAGCCAAGATAAGGAGTCAGCCCAAGTGTGCATCAACAGATGGATGAATAAGGGAAATGTGGTATATCAACACAATGGAATACTATACAGACCAGACAAAGAAGGAAATGCTTTCATTTGCAACAACACGGATGGGCCTGGAGGACATTACACTGAATAAAATAAATCAGACATACACAAATATCTCATAATCTCACATGAGGAGTCTAAAAATGTTTAATCTAAAAATGTTTATATACCATAAATATATACACTTTTATTTGTCAATAAAAAAATAAAAAATAAGGCATTTATTTGGTGGAGGGCCTACTAAGGAACGTTCCTGATTAGAACTATGAGGCCCAACACTGAGAAGAGTCTTAGCTGTGTGTGTGTGGGGGCAGGGGGGCCAAAGGCAGGAACTTCCGGATGATTGATGGACAGGCCTGGTAGAGGGTATAGGTAAAGAGACTGGGAGCAATGAACAGAGGTTTTCAGCAGCAGTTGATCCACAAGTGTTGGCCATCTCAGAGTGGAAGGGGATACAGAAATGCAATCTTGCTTGCCCAACATCTCACTGAGGAGAACTTGCCCCTAAAATGAAAGATACATAAAAAGGATGCTGGGCACCGGTGTTGATATCCAGTGGGACAGTTCACACAACGACTCAGCTTCTCATGACATCACCAACTTAGGTGAGTTTGGGAACATAATGACAGATTCACAGTAAAAATTTTTCTTAACAAACCTCTTCTGATCTCCCACTAGTCCCCCCCCCCACTTTTTTTTTCTTGAAAAGGAAAAATTAGGGTTGAGTTTTCCCATAGAAAAGCCCCTTTGAGAAGACAACTGAGGAACAGAGGACATATTCTTTCTATTGCTCTTTGATTGAAGCCTTAGAGTAGCCTGATGGCAAATGGACCAGATCATTATCAGTCCCGTGATCATGGGTTCTCTTGGCCATAGACATTTATTTTTCCACATAGATAATCAATTTAAAGCACTAGCAAATCCGGAACAGAAAGAAATCTCTGGACTGTGGGGTTTCTCTCATGCTTCTCCTTGCAGGCTTGCAGCCTCCAAGGACACCCAAGGCTTTTAGCCTGACAGTCTTTGGACAACAGGTGAACCAACCTGATGCTGCTTTCTCTGTTGCTCTAATATCTACACAGGATGCTTTGTATCCTCCGCTGATCCCAGGAGTTAAGGGTAGAACCAAGTCCAGGTGGAGGTCCCAGCCAGCTGCTTCCTATTGTCACTGAAGAGGCTATGTTGGGAGGATCACTAATGGCTGTTGAAGTTCTCTTCCTCCAATCATCCATGAAACCACTTGTCCATCTATCATTCATCATGAACCATCCACCCATCCATCCATCCATCCTTCATCCTCCATCCTCCTTTATCCATCCATCCATCCATCCATCCATCCACTTATCCATCAGCTACCTGGCCATTCCTCATTCATCATCCATCCATCCTCCATCATCCATCCATCCATCCATTCATCTATCCATCCTTCATCCTTCATCCTCCATACTCCATTATCCATCCATCCATCCATCCATCCACTCATCCATCAGCCACCTGGCCATTCCTCATTCATCATGAACCATCCACCCATCCCATCCATCAATTCATCCATCCATCCACCCATCTATCCATCCATTTTTTTCTACCCATCCAACATTTTTTGAGTGGTCACACCCTGACAGATCTGTGAATAGAGAAGTGAGATATATAGGACCATCTCTCAACTAGCTCAGAGTCTCTGGGCAAATGCATCTACAAGCAGAAAAGCCTGACTCATGTTTGGTAAGTGCTCCAGTAGATATTTGAACTGTGTGAACTTGAGCCTGAAGAAGAATGTGCCCCTTTTCCTGAGCTCCCAATGGACGTCCTGGAGCGCGTGCCCCTCTGGCGTCACTCTGGTAGTCCAGGTGCATCAGGGAATAGAGACATGGGACAGGGACATAGAAGGCCTGTTCTGTGCAGACACATGTCTCAGCTTCCAGCACCTGCAAGATGCCTTTGCTTGACTGAACAATAGCTCTGTCAGGTGGCGCTAATGACTCTGCTACCAGAAATTATGGAAGAAATGCCAAGTCATTCAAAGGACCACAGAGAAGTGACCTCTCAGAAAGGATTTAAAAATAACATGTGAAAAAACGAAATTGAACCTTTGGACTAAATCTTCTACCATCTATGGATTCTTGAAATCTATCATCACCTGGTATTTTTTAGTTACCTCTATGCAAGAAATGCAGATGATCTCCATTCGGAAAAGAGAAGGAAAATGTGGTATTCAAAGTTAGGTACTGGAAAGGTTCAGAGTTATAGCACTGTGCACTTTGAAGTTTGAAGAGTTCAGGTCTCCTTTGTCCCTAAATCCTCATCCTACCTCATGGCATCTGTAATTAAAAACTAAGATGACTCATTTTAAATTTCTCCCAAAGGGCCAAAGTTCCCTTCGTCGTTCTCTCTAGAGGGCCATGTCTCGAAAACACGCACAGCTTGGTGGCCAAGTGCCACCATTCATAAGCACTAGGAACGGTCACAGTGCTTGGGGAACGCCTCATCAATTACATTTTCCATCCTGACCATGCTTCCTTATTGCTTGTGATGGGCTGATTTTGCTTTCTCCTGAATCTTAATGGTGGTGTACATCAACCCAGCTCATGCTGTACTGTTCTGGAAGTACCTAATTTCCCCTCCTTTGCCCTGGAAAAACTGTTAAGCTCGAACTGGCATCCTGGCTGCTTCTAGAAAGTCATCCCCATAGGGTCAGTTCTTGCCTGGCCATCTGGACTCATGGGCACCCTTTCTTCTCTGCTCTTAGCCATGGGGAGATGTCTGGCTGCCTTGATTTCACGGCCTTGCTCACTGACCATCAGTATGACAACTTGAATGTGCAGTATGATTGGGGCGGGGCAGGGGTTAAAGTGGGTTGCAGGATGCAAATGTGTTGAAGAGAGGTTCAAGAGCTCCACATCTTCTCCTCTCCCTGCTCCATTAGCAAATGGAAACTAACAGCAGTACATTAGTTCCTAAGGATTTTTCTGGAGCTCTGGTTCTCCCACTCTCGATTTTGTCCCTTGGGGCTCATTTGGCAACATGGGGAGAATCACAACCTGCTGAGGACAGGGGGGTCTATGGATGGCATCTGGTGGGTGTGGGTCAGGACTGCTGCGATACCAGGACAGATCCCTCCCCAGACAGCAATCCGGCTTCAATTGCCCACAGCTTCTATAGGGGCCAAGTCCCCAGCCTGCTTGACACCCTTGACCTAGACCATACAGTGGAGGGGTCCTATCAATCACTGTCTCCTGACAGGTGGGCTGTGGGAGCAGAAGAGGCACAGAGGCACACACAGCCAGAGCTGAGGCCCACCTCAGCCCTGAGCCCTGTCTGCCACACTCCACGCCTCATCCAAGCGTCAATGGCTTGCAGCCAGGGGAGAATGGTCCAGTCTGTAAACACGCATTAGGTGACCATGTGCAATCACTGGAATGGGAGAACTGGGGTTAGTGTCATGTGTGACGCATAAAATGGGAACAGCAAGTGACACAGTTTCTAGTTAAACAGCGAATCAGAGTGGAGAGGAAAGGTGTGCTGTGATGGTTCAGGGTAGCTGGCCGTGGTGGCCATGTGCCAGGCGGCAGTCCATGCATTTTTGATTCAGCGCTTGCAATGGTCCTATGAGGTGATGGTCATTGTCATACTGTACAGATGAGGAAAGGGAGGGACAGGAGGGAGAGCCATCTGTCCAAGGTGACTCAGTAGGGCAGGGCAGAAGTGGCATCCGAGCGCAGACACTCTGATCCCACAGGCTGCACCTGTAGCCCTGTCACTGCCCGTGTGTCACAGAGAGGCCCCAAGGGAGTGGGTGAACCAGAGGGTGGTAGAGGTGCATCCTCCTGTGAGTCACATGGCCAGGGCTGCTTTCGTAACCACTCTCTGCTTATTTTCCTTTCTTGCTTTTACCCAAGGGACAGTGAATCTGTACCGACATCATCAATTTGATTGGTGGGTGCTGGGGATGGAACCCAGGGCCTTTGGCTCACCCTGAGCTCACCCCCTCCTGCTCTCATAAGACTTTGATTGAAAAGCTGAAGGGGCAACCAGGGGCACAGTGCAAGTGCTTGGCGACTGTGAGTTGCTCTCACAACTTACATGTTACGCTGTTGTTGAATTACTGCGTGGCTTTAGCCCACCAATCAGGATGGCCAAGCAGACTGCGAAGGCCACAGACTGGGACTTCCCGGCCTCCCCCCCTCCTGCTCCTTGGGCTGCGGACCCAGCTTCCTGCAGAGTGGAGAGATGAGGCTGATTGAGAAGCTCCTGCTGCTTCTGTTACACTGATGCTGTGGTGATGAAACCTGTCACTCAAGACCAGGGGACACCTGGGCCCCTGACGATGCTGCTGTGGGCTGTTGGTGGGATCTGGGACTTAGACTCAAGAAAGGACCTACGTCTTTACCCAAGGTGACAGGGGAAGCCAATGTCCCTGAAGAAAGGCAGAAGAGGGAAGGAGAGAGGCTGGGCCAGCCTGGCCCTGGTGCGTGCAAACAGTTCTAAACAGGCATGAAGAAGCACGAGAAGGTGTTTCCTCGGTCACAAAGTTCTCCTAAACATAATCGCCGGTTCAGAGTGCGGGGTTTATGGTTCCCTGCCAGCCGTATGCTCCCCATAAGAAAAGCAGCTCCTCTGACCTTTCCAAAGGAGATTCATTGTTTTATTTCATTATTATTTTTTTTTATTGCAGAGAATAATTAGCTTGAGCACGTTTTAATTTGTTCCCATTAAGCTGTTTGCATAGCAACAATTAGAGGCTGGCGCGGCTCCCTGCCTGCTGAGCGAGCAGGAGACTTTCCAGGGCTGTTCCGAGCTGGCTTTCGGGGGAGCGGGGAGATCCATTCATCATCGCACCCAGCCCCAGTGCATCCCGTGGAAAAGGGGAGGGGAGTCTCAGGGACTCTGTGGTAATTGCCTATAAAACAATCAGATGAGAAACACCCTTTACATAAATACAGGCTGATGAGAAAAGAGGAAAGCTCAGACCCACTACGTGGAAAACGCATTTGCGATGGTGTAGAGGACTGGTGGCATGGACTGTTGAAACGGCAAATGTTTCTGGAGAAAGAGAGACTGTTCTTGAAGGCCACCAGTAAGTGTGTGTGTCCCTCCGGATGCACCTAGCACTGGAGGTGGGAGGGCCCCGTCTACAGGAGGGACTGGGCCACTCCTTGCTATCCAGCTAAGTCAGGTGATTCAGTGGAATTCTCATTTCAACCGCAGCGGTGGTGACTGGATGTGAAGTGTTTGGGGTGAGGCTCACAGCAAGCCCTCCTGGCCAAGGTCAAGGTCAGAGTCAAGGTCATGAACAGGGGCCTTCAAGGGCTCCTGGCCTTCTGAAGGATGGTCTCAGGGGGAAGCCCCTGATTATTGAGTGGATCATTCTGGGTGTTCTCCTATGTGTGGGACCCTGGGCCTGGACTAAAATGGGACAAGAGATGGTGCTGTCTCTCAAGGTGGCGCAAGGGCAGCCCCAGTGACCCTAGGAGTAAGGGCTCCTTAAGCTTGCCCAGGAGGAGCCTCCCATGCATTACCCTCCTCCCACTTCTGGCCCAGACTGGGAGAAACAGCAGACTGGTTGGGAAGAAGACTGCGCTACCAGCATCTTAAGAGCAGAAGCAGCTCTGATGGAGGGGCTGTGGCGATAGACCACACAGAGGCAGGGGAGGCCTGAACATGAATAGGGGTAGTGGGGGATCAAAGTCACTGAGAGCATCCAGAGTCACCAAAGCAATCCAGGACAGTGGACAGTGCCCTGGCCTGGAGCCACCCATGGTCAGCCATGACCTTCCTGGAGGTCTTGACCAACCAGCCCTCACCTCTGCGTGACTCAGTCCCTCACACGCATCAGCAGATATTCTCCCACTGGGCCCCTCTGCAGGCAGACAGTGGCTCTGTGTACACACGCCTCATTTCCCAGCATGTCCCCCCACGGTTAAGCCGCACTTCCCTCAATCAAGCAGGATCATTCACAGAGTCCTGCTTACAGGAGTACGTGAGGATTTAACAAAGTAAGACAAGAAAAGCCTTGGCCGAGTGCCGGTGCCTGGCGTGCAGTGTGTGCTGAGTGAACAACAGCTGTCACGGAGTGGTTCTGATGCACGGGGGCCGACCCTCTGCCCCGGAGCACCGAGGCCACGCTGCACCGACCCATGGCGAGAGAAGCAGAGCCGATCTTTCCTCCTCACAGGTGCTCCATTTGAAGGCCCACAGTTGCCCTTTGTGGTCACTTTCCCAAGATCCTCAATGTAAAGGTCATTGCCTTTGCTTTACAAGCTGGAGAGCTGGGGCTCGGGAAGGTTGCATCAGTGGCTCAAGTTCACACAAGCAGTAAATGCTGGTGAGGGGGCCGAAGCCACCTGATGCCAAAGCTTCCCCACTCTGCCTCTGCCACTCAAGCCTTGCTCCCTCAAAGGTAATTTGTGGAAGAGGATGGGGGAGGGGGCAAAACCATAATTTCTTGAATTTAACAAAATTATGCTAGGTGCATATGTAAATATACAACAGTGAATTCCACCTTCATGTGCATCTACAAAGCACTAATTAAAAAATAAATTATCAGAAGAAAGACCCAGAGAGCAAAGGAAGGGGTGCAGGGTTGGTGGGGCAGGGGAAAGGAGGGGACTGAAACAGAGCAAATTGAATTCCATGCGTGCATGATTAAGTCAGCACGAACCCTACTATTATGTGTAACTATAATGCACTAATAAAAGCATTTAAAAAAGGACTAGTGACAACAGAGACTGGTAAAGATGCAGAGAAACCGGATCCCTCACGGGCTGTTGGTGTGAAGATAACATGGTACAGCTGCTCTGGAAAACAGCTCAGGTCTTCACGCAGTGAAACAGGGAGATACTCTACGACCCACAATCACACCTCAGAGAATGGAAAATTCATGTTCACACAAAAATTTAGACACAAATAATTTTAGCAGCCTTACTTACTAATAACCCCAAACTGGAAACAACCTAGATGTTCTTCCAAAGGTGATTTGGTTAAACAAACCGTGGTCCATTCATACCATAGCGAAAAAAGGAAGAAAAAGATATTTTTGTGGATAATATCACACATTTCCAAAATCTTGCTTTCCACTGAAACTTGTGAATCTGACAAATGTATGTGTTATTGTTATAAAAGATAAAAAATAGCAAGACTGGTTCCAGATTCCTTCTGGATTGTTGACTCCGGGGGAAGAGAGAGGTTGAGCCCTGGGGAGCAGATACGCGATATTTTGTATTCATTTGGAGATTTTCCAGAACCATGGAGGGGCTGCAAAAAGTATTACAACCTACATTTCAAGTTTGTAAATCTCTTTTTAATTTTTATCTTGGGGATGTGTTTTATAATGTGGATGCTATAATTACATTGGTGCAGTAGTGCAGGCGTATAATTTGTAAGTAAATAACTGCATGGATTGTGGGCATGCTCAGCAGTTTCTCCTGATCTGTGGCACAATCAGGAGGCTGGAGGTGGTTGAGGTTCAGCCATTCCTGCTGCCTGGAGAGAAGCTTTGTCCCAGTCGGTACATCCTAGGAAGACCCAGTGCATTCCCTAAGGCGTGTGCATTTGGAGTGATAGCTCTTCCCTCTCGTTCTCTCTCTCTTGTGCACATGCGCACAGAGCTTTATTTTTCCTGAGACAGGCCCCTTCTGAATATAGGAGCTTCTGATTAGGAGTGCTGTGAGGACATTCATTCCTAACAGGAATTTTACTCTGGATTCAGATCTTGTACAGCAATGGCTTTCTCTCACTTTCCAGCGGCCCTGTCCAGGGGAGCCTGGTGGCCTTGGAGGAGCACATCCCTTATGCATGGACATGCACGTCTGCATTCTGTTCGTTCAGATTTCACCACGGACACTCATCCAGGCCAACCTGGTTAGCCATGACTGTGCGTAAGGGGTGGGGTGGCTGTGATGAGTGAAGGTGGTTGAGGGTTTATGGGACAGAACATCAAAGGGCTTCAGAGCAGTGCAGGGGTGACCACGACAACCCCAGAGAAGGTCTTCAGGAGTTGAGGACCCTCACACCCTGCTCACTTAATATTCTCACTTTGTTTGCGGCTGGCGGGGGGACATGTGGATCTATCTGAGGCAGAAGAAATCAGGAGGATTTTGGTGTCTGCAATAATCCAGTGTCTGCAAAATTCTAGGGCAGAAACTAAGGAGACGTGGTTTTTTGGTTCTAATCAAGTATCGACCAACTGTGGGACCTTGGGGCAGGGAATATTGCTGAAGCCCTAAAGGACAGAGTGATTTTTAATTACTCCATCTAAATATTCCTATCTTTCTAAAAGTTTTGGAAAAAACATACTTATACATAATAGCTATATATATATATATATATATATATAGTTATAGTTATATAATTCCAGATGCTCAGTGAAACTATATAAAACTACTACACACAGCTATATACGCAAAACCCGAACACACGTATGGGGATACTGTGTTTCACAGTTCATACGCCTCAGGGTTCTTTGTGTTTTCAACAGATTTCTCTATCTCTGTGACACAATTACGTCTTTGTGTCTTTGTTTTGAATACTACCCAGGAAAAGCAGATGGGAGGCAGAAACTTTTTATTTTTTTTTTCAAATGTAGTCATGATGTGGGATGATTGACAGTTGAACAGAATTTCCATTGTTGGCATTTCTGCTTTTTTACATGGTTCCACACCCTCTTCACAGTCCTAATATTTGTTAAAGGTTGCTAACATTTCTCTGCTCTAGGACTTGGAGTGCAATAGCTCTTTTGATCTTTATAAACAGTGGCTCCAACAACAATGAAATTACAGCCTGAATTTCTGTTCGTACCTGTCGATGTCTATGTAAATTCTTTTTCACTGATACCTGCCACACTAGGAAGAGGGTTGAGCTAAGAGCCCGCTCCAGAAGGCTGCAACCGCGATCCCCTTCCTGGTGATTGCTCCGGACCCTTACGTGGCTTCATGCATGCATGTGGTCTCAGATTTCATAAATTATATACTTTCCAAGTGGGTTAGAGTCAGGTTCAGTCGTGACTGTTAATGAACCGCACAGATGCAGCCTGCAGATGGTGTGCTGGGAGGGCTTTGCAGAGAGTTCAAAGTGCAAGCGAGGCTGTGTACGAAAGCGCATGGTGCTGTGGTTGGCGTTGAACGCGCTCCCAGGGAAAACGGCACCCAGACGCAGGCCCTGGAGCTAACCTACATTCTTACCTCTGCACATTCTGAGGCTACAGGAAGAAAACTCGTTGAAGGCTCTGTGCATTGCGAGGCTGCACGGGAAAAGGAAAGTGCTCCTTCGCTGCACAGCCAGAGCTTTTCTGAGGTCACCTATGGCCTCCCCTGGTAGAAGTCACCCCTGATGGAAGGCCACTGGCAGAGCCGGCACTGTGCTCAGCATTCTGACTTTCACGTGCTCTCTTTAAAACGCCCCTATTTGGCAAGCTGACCACTTACAGTATTTTCTAGTTCTTTCTTCACGATCTACTACAAATGAAGCCCCCAGTCTGTAAAATCTTGCACATTTTCAGCAGAATGTCAAAGTCACCAAGACCTCCAGGGAAGGGAGACAGAGGCTGCTTTGGGGCATTGCTCCTGGGCTATATTTCATTTATTGCTTACATTTGATCAACTCACTCTCCATCTAAGACCAGAAAAGACTTTTTTTGAAGAATCATGGTGTCCCCAGGGGACACCCAAGAGACCAGGAGGAGAAGTTGGATGGCTGGCAAACCAGGAAAAGCAGAAACCATGCAGAATACGAGAAGCGCCTCTTTCTCCCAGTGGACGCAGCTTCCAGACCTGGCACGTGGAGCCTGGACTGAGAATCCCTTTAACTCAGCCTTCATGTTGGCTCAAACAGGTGCCAGTCTTGAAATCAGCACACTGCCAAGCAACCCCAACTAGGAAACAGATTTCTATTTTTGGTGACCCCAACATCCCCCCTAAACTATCTGTTTAAAAAGAAATCCATCCAAAAATAGACATCAAGGGTGTGAAATGGAAGGGTTGCACGGATTGCGTTGTGCACAAAATCAACAAGTCTCTGATCTTGCAAAGTGGAAGGTTTGTGTTATTTCCCATTTCAAGGAGAAACCTGAATAAGGACTTTCTTTCCTTTCTTTCAGGTTTTGTGAAGGAAGCATTGACTTGGGGAGAGAGATTTGTACCCACACTCAGGAAGCAGGCAGGGCCGGAAATCACAAAGCAGAAATAATGTGCGATTTGCAGCCATCCGAGGTGTGGGTCAGCGTTACACCTCCTGGATAAAGGGCTATTATCTGCCTTTCCCGTTTCCATGAAACACAGAAGCACCTTTAGGTAAATTTAAGGGGGATTGTGTCAAAGAAAGTTTCACTCAAGAAATTAGGTAGAGGGCTGGGAGTGTAGCTCAGTGGTAGAGCACTTGCTAGCATGTGTGAGGTTCTGGCTTCAATTCCTAGCACATGTGTGGGCACACACACACACAACTGCAGACAGATTAGGGTTTTGGGTGATGGAACTTTGAGAATTCAAAAGAATGCAGAAGAGAAAAACAATAAACAATTGCCATCAATATGAGACGGGTATAGAGGCTCTGATGTGCACCATTCTGGAAGAGATGGGGCTGTGTTCCTCTTGTTCACTACCATGGTGACCATCAAGTGTGATCTGGGCTTTGGCATTGAAAATTGGTGTGACCTTGTTTCCCATTAAGCCTGCTCTCTGCCCTGCCCCAACCCATTCCCCACTGTTTTTCATGCAATTAGCCAAGAATAAATATCCATCCCCAGCATCCAACTATAGTTCCAAGAAGGACCGAGGAAGAACTCGGCACATCTATGCATGTACATACCCCAGGGTGTCCTGGGTGGGGGAGGATCCACTCCAGAACCCTCTGTGGAGACCAAAGTGCCTTTCGTAAAATGATGGAGTGGTTGCCATAAAATAAATACATCATCCCAGATGCTTTTTGCTTTGGTACAGGGGATTGAACCCAGGGATACTTTACAACTTTACCACTGAGTCACATCCCCAACCCATTTTTCTATTTTAATTTAGACAGTGTCTCTTGCTCAGTTGCTTAGGGCCTGGCTAAGTTGCTGAGGCTGGTTTTGAACTTGTGATCCTCCTGCCTCAGCCCTCTGAGCTGCTGGGATTCCAGGCATGCGTCACAATGCCCAGCTCATCCCAGACTCTTCAACCCACCCCTAGATTAACGGTAAAGCCTTGTACCATGCAAGTGTCATGTACATGTGTTTTATACCATGCTGCTTAGGGACAAATGACAAGGAAAAGCGTGGACACGTTTAGTGCAGAAGGAGTTTTCTTCCCTGATTATCTTCCATCTGCAGTCTGTCGAAGCCATGGGTGAGGAAGGCATGAGTACACAGGGCTGGCTGTACTTCTAATGCACCCCTGGCATAGAAAAGGAACTCTGCAAAATGTGACAGGAAGAAACAGCCTGTCCCAGAAGGGTCTTTGGTGTCGGGTGTGGCAGAGGCTGAATGGCCTCAACCCACCCACCTTCCTCTCAGCTCTTCTCCACTCTGCAGGCTGGAGCGTGACAATGTCACCATCTGAGGCAGCTTCCAGCCAGAGGCTGGTGACATGGTTCTGTCCTAACGACATGGAAGTTTTCCCTTTCTAAATGAAAAGCCCGTGCACTGCACGGAGATGGCCTGGAGGTCTCCCAGCTTCTTCCGTCCTGGACACAGCTTGGCCTTGGCTCAGTGTGATGGGACCAACATGCAGGGACACCCCGCATTCCTCTGCTACGTCTCTGGGCTGCCGGCTGCTGACTGCCACCCAGACCAGCACCATCTGCCAGAGCCACCGTGACCAGCTTCTCCTTTCTGTGTAGGCAAACACATCCTCACTGATAAACCCAAGTAAGACCGGGACTCTCTTTCTGTCACTCTAATAAAATGCATCATTCTGGTGAGGTGTGGAATACAAGGGTTAGTGCTTTCTCCATCTTAGTTCCTCCGGAGTCATTCAAGGTAATCCAATGAAGAAGAAGAAAGGAAGGGGAAGGAAGAAAGATCCAGAAAGCCAAGAAAGGGTGGGGGTGCGTCTCCCAAAACAGAGCGCAGCCTGTGCCTCGTGGGCTGTGTTTGCGCTCCTCCTCCCAGATCTCAAAGAGACCTGAGGTTTGGAACCCCAGTTTGCATTTGTGAGCCCCCGTATCTTCTTATAGCATTCCTGGACATGTCCAAGGTCTGCCAAGATCTCAGAGGAAACGCTCCCTTTCTGCCGTTCCAGGATGCTGTGGAGGTCATGTTTTCTGCAGGGCGTGAGGGCAAGGCCCAGAAAACATCACCCTGGTCTGAATTAATTTTTTTTTTAAGAGATAGAAGGGGCGGGGGGGAGAGAGAGAGAGAGAGAGAGAATCACTTTTATTTAGTTTTTCATGTGGCCCTCGTTGTTCCAACACTTCATTGTGTACGTGGTGCTGGGGTTTGAACCCGCATCCTTGAGCATGCCAGGCGAGTGCCATAACCACTGAGCCACCGCTCCAGCCCCCTGATGCTTCTTTTATGTAGCACTGAGGCTAAAGAAGGGGACGGGTGACACATAAGGAGAGACAGGGGAAGACAAGGAACAAGAGCTTCAGGAAAGAGTTTGCAGATCTTAGTGTCTGTTTGGGTAACAGAGTTGCTTCTGCAGATTTCTCTAAAATGTGGGAGTTGAAAAAATATATATATATAGCAAAGATTGGAAACTGTCTGCCATGTGCAAAAGGGCTGGATAACTTTTCCATACCAAAAAAAATGAAATATTAAAAAATTAAAATATTGCTTCGTGCTGTTAAGCTGAGAAGATGTGTGATGTGTTTTATGGTTAAGGTGTTCAAAGATTTTGAACAGGAAGTTGGTAATTCTGAGGCGAGCTCTTCGAGAACATCATTAGCCCCTTTTGCAGAACTCAGACAAGACATAAAGACATTTATTGACTCATCTAGGTCACTGGGAAGTTACCTGAGAAACTGAAAATGTGCACGAATTTCCTGTATGGGCCTCCCCACCTGCCCCCAAACAGACCCAAAGCCAAAGCCGCTTTGTTTCTGAGCTTTGACAAAGGGCGTGAAGACGGTGTTGCTGAGAACGGAGGGAATGGCCAGTTTCAGAGCCCTGGAGAATCTGCACATGGCTCAGCAGACAAAATGGCCTTTTCCTTCCGCAGGGCCTTCCAGCAAAGCTACCCAGAATTCTCAGCCAGGGGAACCCCCTCTGGTCCCTGTGTGTTCAACATGTCCTTAATTCACCTCCACCTTCAAAGCTCAATTTGTGAACTGCAATTCCACAAAGGGCTCTTGCTCTTTTTCTGGCCTCTTTTTGACCACTTTCCAAGAGGGGAAGGGGTGACCCAATGTTGAATAGACCATCAGATGGGCCAAAGAGACCACAGCCTCCCATGTGCCATGTGCAGTCCTTTACCTAGCTGGACCCTCTGACTAGACTCCTCTTTTCTCTCTTCCCACCCTCCCCAGCTTCTCTGCCAGGTCCTTCAGGGAACCTTCCTAAAATCCTCCAGTGTAATAAGATCTCTTTTTTTCCCAAGGATAGCGGGAAGTTGGTGAACTAACTACCATCAGAGAAAATTGAGTATCTCTAAGTAGCCATGGTCCATCTTAACTGCCCCACAGTGTGACTGGGCCAAGTACTTCCCACAGGTTAGTCAACAGATTCTGCAGAGCTGCCTTAGTGACAGAGATGGCAAGGGCACTCGCTTTGCAGATGGAGAAAGTGAGGTTCGAAAGAGAAGCTCTGTGTGCTCTTTAACTAAAGCTGGAAGAGATGGGAAGAAGAAAGAAGGCTACCATGCTGTAGCTGAGTGAGCCCCACAATCAACTCCCTGCCACGGGGTCTGCTCCTGAACACCCAGCCAAGCCTGTTTCTCTACATAGGCCTGTGTGTGTATGCAGGGCGGTGAGTTCTCCTCTGCCCCAGCACCAGGCCAGTCTTGCTGTCCCATAAGGGGCTACACCTTCCCTAGGCAACCTGTCATATCGCTATCCAGGGAACAGGGCAATCTCCCTGGTGCTCATTTGCTTCCAGCTGCTTTAAAAAGCTCCTTGCCCTTCAGATCCTGGGTCACCTGCTATTTTTAAAAACACTTCTGCCAAGAGGTGCTTTCTGTCCTGGGCTCCCTGGGACCTCACCAGTGCTTTGGGGGAGTGATCTGAAGCACAATGACCCTCCTGCAGGTGGAAGCTAGATGAGGGTGGAGTTTCTTCTGAGGACTGCTTTTTGCTTTTTTAAACCTTAAACATCTCGAAATTGCCATTTTGTTATTCTCCAAATTTTCTCAGTGTGCAAAGAAATTAAATAGCAATTTGCACAAATATGAAATTTAGATAGCTTTTTAAACATTGTTTAAAAATAGTTTCAAAATGCCTGGGTAGCTTCAGATGTGAAACTCTAGCTCAAAAGGTCTGATTCTTCAACAGTGTGGATCAACAGTGTGGAAAGCAGCCAGGATCCTTGTACCAGAGTCCTCAAGGGTCAGGACTCACAGGCTGGGATGCACCGTGAGGGGCTACACTGAGTCCCCCGAATTCGCTGGTTGAGGTCCTGATGCCCGTGATTAGAATGTGATTATTTGGAAGTAGGGTCTTTAAAGAGGACCTTTAGGTGGGATGATGTGTTAGTGTGGGCCTGAGTAATATATCTGTTTTCCTTTTAAGGAGAATCAGGACAGAGATACACACAGAGGAATGGTCATGGTAGGACACGGGGAGAAGCCGGCTACCTGGAAGCCAGGGAAAAAGCAACCCTGCCAACACCTTGCTCTTGGATTTCTGGCCTCCAGAAACCACGAGGAAACCAATTTTTGTTGTTCAAGTCACTAAGTCCGTGGTGTTTTGTTCTGGCAACCTGAGCCGACTGACCCAGATTTCACATGGTGGCCGAGGCCCTAGACGGCGCAGTTTCCTGCTAAGTTTTCCGTGGGGCTGACGGACTGGCTGGGCTTGGATGGGCACGCAGTTTTAAAACAATGCTTTCTAAGCGTGCTTAGGAAACGTCATGCTGCATGATCTCGGTCTTGAATTCTACAGTCCCTTCACCCACAAGCAAGCATCAAGCAACGTGGCTGAGATTTCTACCTGTGGTTCTAGGAACTCAGAGGCACCTCAACATTCAGACTTTGCATAGACCACTAAGCCACTTCTAAGAACAAGGTACCTGAGGCATTTTGCAAAAATACGCATGTGCCAGGGCTTTTCCCCTGCACAACAACCGCAGCTCTTTTGGCCAACACCTTGCCTTTTTTGAGGGGATCAGAGTAGGGGCTCTGCAGGAATCTTATGTTGCAAATCACCTGGGACAATTCCAGAGAATCTCCATTGCATCTTATCTTGTTGCCTAAGCCAACCAAGCAAGAACCTGGTGTGGTATGATAGACAAAGAGCCGTGCTCTCTGTGGTAGACCACACACATTTCATGTGCCGGTTTCTCAGATGCCGGCCTGACTCTCACGGAGAAGGGAACAATGGCTTTGCTGGGTTCCACATCTCTTCCCCCCCATCTCCACATGGGTGTCTGGCTAAAAATGAGTTACGAGTTTCCTCCTGCGAGAATTGCACAGACTGATAAAGTACCATCCCAGGAAGAAAACAAGACGAGGGCCCTGCTCTCAGCAGCAGCCGGGAGGGAACACGCGCTATAAATTACAGGCAGGAGAAGTGACCACACGGGGCACTGCGGGTGGCCGAGCTGTGGGAACAGGGAGAACAATTCACTGGAGGGGCGAGGGTGGCTTCCAGCATCAGCAGCTAAGGCAGTGTCAAATGCTACCAAAAAAAAAAAAAAAAACTGACATCAGCCACCTCTCTGGCTCAGGCAAGTGGTGTGGACAGCTAATCTGGACAATTTATACCCTCGTGTTGATGGGTCATTGAGATGAAATTCACCAGGAGGCTGCTATGATTTCACACTACCTTCTGAAACTAAATCCCTATCGTATATGATCAGGTTAGCGATTTCAAAAGACCCCAGGTTCCTTTCATCGGGGAAGGAGTAAGAAGACTTTCACGGATTAGCCCGTCCAAGCCAGAGCTGTCCAGGTGGTCCTTGTTTCTAAACTGGGACAGGTCGGATGACTATCCAGCTGTGGGGCTCTGGTGGGCCTGGCTCCTCCTATTTCCTGGTGTCTGCTAAGGTCACCATGTCCCCTGATTATCTTTGCTGTTGGGACAGTAAGAACAACTCCAAGTGCCAGCATTACAGGCTGATGTCCAATCTTATTGCCCAGGGGAATGCTCAAAAATTTCCTGAATCTGCTTTCCTGCCTCAATCAAATAGGAAACAATAAACGTTTGGAGGGAGTGTTGAAAGCAAAGTAAAGGCAGGAAGATCTCTTTTCTGTTATTCTACAAATATTGCTTCCTTTGCTTGTTAGCAACCCAGAGGAAATGCAGCAAGGCAGGCAGAAGTTCTCAGCTTTTCACGGGGAGCCGGTGTCTCTGCCGTCCCCGCAGCACGACACTGCGAGATGTGTGACTCACACGCGTCCGCCTGATTCAACTTCACTGAATTTCCTCAGCTGCCAGGAAAGCAGCACTTGAAAACCCTTTAATTTGAAGCTTGGGATCAGTTAATGACTTTCCTTCTCCCCCTGCTCTCTCAATCCTCCCCCTCCACCCTGGCACACGTGCGCGCGCACGCCGACATCTCTGCCAAGTTTTTAAATTTCAGGGACCCGGAAGCACAGAAGCTCTGTGGCGTTCACAATAGCATTTGTTGTGACACAGTGGCTGGCAAGCGCTCTGCATTCCCCTGCACACTTGACTGTATGAATAAATAATGAGTCACGGATACTGTTTGGGTGTGCTTAAGAATTTGTAGCCAGAAAATTCATTACTCCCCCCATCCCATCCCACTCCACCAGGGCTCTGCCAAACCATCCAGCCACGCTGAACATCGGGCAAAGTGTGTGCCCTGATGCACCGCCATGCCTCCATGACATTTTTATGTCATTATTTCTGTTTGGCCAAGCACAGCCCTCTTTTTCCGCTACAGATACACAAAATGCACATGCGCGCACACACATGGTCACTCATGGCGCAACCCCAGCTTTGCATATTTCAAGACACCAGGCACAAAAATGCAGACTGGTTTTGCACACTAGCTGTGCCTATTCATAAGCGTGCAATCTAATGATTTCAGCCGCAGGGACGCTTGATTTGGGAGTGGTCCTCAGTACTCTTTTTGAGAGAGACCTCACATCCGACAACCTGCTGGCTTCCTCTCTTGAAAGATACTGGTCGCCTCTTCACAGTTGAGGCTCCATCCTGATGGTTTAACCTTAGCAAGCCTGCCCGACTCCGGGGCTCTGCTGCTGGAGACAGCAGAGCTGCCACCACCGTGGCCGTGGTGCAAGGTGTATCTGGAAGCCACACTGGCTCCAGCCGTCCTGGCCGGCTCAGTACACGTGCCTGCTAAGCCCCAGGGCAGGGCCACACAACGCGCTGAGTTAAGGATAACTCAGACAGACTCATTCCACACAGGGACAGCCTCCTAAAACCCAGCTTCCTAATCTCTAGGACTTTGAGCAAGAACATCACAACTTCCTCGCCCTTGACAGTTCTCACACTCCAACTGAGCCCTGCAGCAGCTTAACTAAGCATGTATTAAAACATTTTTGAAGAGCTGTCATCTGATGAATAAGTAATCCAATAGCCTTGTAATCACACGCCTCCGTTCGAATTCCTCCCACCACACAGACAGGGCACCCGCAGCACCGAGGAGCATCTGCACCCGGGGCCCACGGGCTGCCATTTCCGTGCAGGCTGAGCGGAGCAACAGTAGATATTAAAAGACCAGCGGGTACTCACCTCTCATGAAGCACTGTGGGTACGAAGGAAATGACTCAAATATGCTGTCTGAAGCCATTGCTTCCTTCTCAAACGCACCCTCTTCTGAAGGCGGGGGATTCAATGATTTACCTTAAGAGCAAAATCCAAGAAAGGTCACTGTTTCAACCTCTCCCCTCGCCATGGCTCCCTAGAGCTCTCCTTCCTCCCCTTCCACACCACTGGGCCTCCCCGAGCCCTATGAAAAATCTACCTTTGCAAAAACAAATATTCAAATTGTTAAAGATTAAGAAGAAGAAGAAAAAAAAAGGGCCGCGTTGGCTGTGGGTTCAGCATGCTTACCACTCTGCGAAACCCTGTGGTTTGCATTCAGTGTGATTCGTCCTGCCTGCTGACCGCTATGCCGGGCTCAGACTCCTCACACTGCCAGCCTACCCAACTTGTGGTTCTGTGGTTGTTTATGAGGCCCAAAGAAGTTTTCACACAACCCAAATTACAAATTTAACTGTTCCCCTTTCCACAGCCCGTGCTAATTGGTTCTTGCCAATCATGTGACTTAAGTGATGTCAATTTTTTTTTTTTTTTAACTTTCTGAGCAATGTCCTTCCTTCTTTCCACCTGCCCTCCCCCAGGCTGGGTAAGAAAATAGTCGAGAGAGGGAATGCGAAAAGGTGACTCAGTCTCTTATTATATGTCCACGCTCCTTGCTATTTAGTATAGCTCAGCTCCTGTTGTTCTTATTTGTGGTTTTTGGAACAACTGATTATTTTGATAAAGATTTCGTTGCTGCTTATTCAATAGTAATTCAATGCTGACACCAAGCTTCTGCTTAGGCAGGATGTGGCTCCATCCTCTGAGATGCTGGGCATTCACTCTTGGAGAATGCAGTCCTTGGTAAAGACTGTCATGGCATCCGTGAAACTATAAAAGGGAAAAAAATAAATAAAAGGAAATGTTTTGGTGAGTCTGACCCCCTAAAAAAGGTCTAGCAACTGACTGGGATTTGAAAGCCTGGGGAAAAAAAAGGAAAGCATTTTAATTTTGAAATGAAAAGACTATTTTAATAAAACTGAAATTATGTGGTTTGGGGCTGGGGCCGTAGCTCAGTGGTAGAGTGCCTGCCTCGCGTGAAGGAGGCCCTGGTTTCTGTCCTCCGTACCACAGAATGGCAGCAACATTATGTGGTTTGACTCCCCCTAAATGGACATCTGTAGTAGGTATCTCTTAAGTGAAGATGAAACCATCACACTCCTCCTAACAGCCACAGCCACACCCCCACTTCCACAAAGTAGGAAGCTAGAAGAAAACAAAGAAGAACGTCTGTGTTTTGGAATGAAGCAGTGGCTACTCTGCCTGTCGATGGCTGCCCGCTGCAGACCTTGCTCAGTGCTTAAGTTCAAGTCAAACCAACAGGCTAAAGCATACCTTCAGGTGAAGGCTCACTTTAAGCCCGCGAAGAGGCCCCTTCTCATGGGGCCCAGGAATATAACAGCATGGTCTTCTGCCTTAGAAAGCCAGACTTCTTTGGAGGAGCTAACAGGACTCTTCTGGTGTGGGCGAACCACTCTGCTCACATTTTTGACTTTTTTCCTACCCCTTGGTTTTACCTGCTAACAAATAAAGATCATGCTCTCTGCAGTTCTGGGAGGAAGAATGACTTTCCTTTCCTGATTCATTTCTTCACTGCTGACGTGTGCACAGCCTCCACTCTGTACAAGTGAAGTCACCGCACACTCCAGAGCAATTGTGAGATGACAGGTTTTCAGTGTTGTCAGTCCTGGATTCCTGCGACAACCAGCAAAGGCATGTGGACAACTCTGAACAGCTGAAGGGTCCCTCGGCTCGTCCCAGCCCTGTCTTTGTGCACAGCGATGGCGTCACCTGCAATGGTGTAGTTCTTTCAAAAGGAGCAGACGTGAGTTTTACTTACTCCTGTTTCGACCAAAGCAGGAATTGAAACTCTATGCACTGCTTTCTCTCAGACTGCTAAGAAGCCAGCTTGCCAAATGTCACCCTTGATCACATTTTGGAGAAGAATAAGGCCTGGATTTCTGTTCTGAAGCCTGTTCATATCTCAACGCTCTGCCCTGATGTTCCTGTGCCCTTACAGTCCCTAAAAGAGTCAAGTCTGAGTCAAGGCCCGATTGGGTTCTGTGCTCCCTTCTCCACGGAGGGTGGAGGGCTTCTGGGAACTGAGGCCTCTGACGATCGCTGCCATTCCAATCTCGACCCAGAATTAATGATGATGGAGAAACTGAATTGCAAACACAGTCATCCTGAGAATATCTCATCTTAGAAACTCCCCAGCTGATTTCAGCCTAGGAGACCGGATGCCAGAGCAGAGGTTTGCATGTGCAGGCTGCCTGAGTCCGGGGCTTTTCTCTGTGGCCTCCTTATAGCTGCACATCTTTACCAGTGGGGCCTTCGTAAGGACAGATCAGAATTGGAAGAAGGCCGGGAGGCTGGGGCTGGCCAAGGCCTCCCTGCATGCGTCACCAGGCTGGGTTTCCGGCGGGCAGCAGGGGGCAGAGTACAAAGGTCTGTGCCAGGCCCTGCGCTGCCTTCTCTGTGCTCAGCTGCCATGGCTCGTGAAGCAACTGTGGGGCTTTTCTGGACCTCGTCCAGGTCGTGACAGGGAGACTCAGTCAGCCAGCCTCTGCTGAATGTGGCCTTCCTGCTTCCTTAGGAGTCTGAGCCCAAAAGACTTGACTGTCATCAATGAACTGCCTGGAACGGTTTAGGATTCTTTAAGTTCATGCCTGGACCCACACCCTCTGTCCTTCCTGCGAGTGACTCAGGCCCTGGGCTGCTGGCTTGGGAATTGTCCCTGAGCGGCTGCAGCGGACTGTGGCTTTGCCAAGCAATTGGATGGCAGTTTTCCTCCTTGCAGATTGGCTACAGCTTCCACATGCCACTCTTGGGGGTGGGGTGAAGAATATGCTCAGGTGTCTTTTTTAATGGCCCTATAAAAATACCAGCGCAGGTTGAAAGATGCATAGTTGCATAACCTTATAATTAATGTGTAGAGCTGTGTGTACAGTCCAATCCAATTAAAACACTCTCTTGTTGGTTTTTTCTTCACCTGCCTGCTGTCTCTGAGCTCCATAAGTCTCTGATAAAACATTCTCTGGCTAGGAAATGGAGGTAAATATGGACCATTCCTCCCCAATCCCCTGCCAATGGGATGTCATGGAAAATCCCAAAAGGATGATGCTCCTGAATTCTGTCTCTGTAGCATGAATTTTAGTATTTATAAACCTGTGTTTTCCAACAGAGGAGCTACCTGAAAGTTCCACGCTACACCAGCGAGGAGCTCGGTGATGATTTTGAAATCAAAGCTTAATGGACTCAACACAACTTGCTCTTGGCCAATCCATTGGTTTGAGGTAACTGGACAGCCCAGAGCGTCCACCTGCTACAGATTTCTCCTTACACACTTGGGATGGTGCCCAGGCAGAGCATCTGTCCCTTCTGCATGAGCCTCTCCCTTCTCTAGGTAGAAGCATCATTCAAATTTAAGCCACAAGAAGACTTTATTAGAGAGCCAAGCAACTCTTCACATGTATTCTTTTTTGCTGTAGATGAAGATGTATTGTTCTGTGGGGAAATAGGATATAAAAAGGAGAGAAAAGGAAGGCGTTGAAACTCACCCATGAATGGATGCTGTCTAAGAATATGAAGCAGTTTAATGGGATTGTTTCAAATGCAAGTGTCTAAGCCTCTTTGCGCTGCACATGGGGACTTGAGCCAGCAGCAGTGAGATCACCTGGGAACTTGCAAGGACTCAGAATCTTGGGCTCCATCCCCGGCTTGGTGAATCAGAACCTGTATTTGTGTAAGGTCCCCAGGTAACCCCTGTGCTCTCTGAGGGACTCAAGGCTTTCACGTGTTAGAATTTAGTGAAGAGAGAGCAAGGTGGTCATTGCTCACATTCTTCGAGGTCTCTTTTTTTCTCTCAAGTTTTCAGGGCATCTGGCTTTATTGTCTCCCTGCCTTGGCGTGATTTTTTAAAGTCCTGGATGTTTCTGGACTGCAGAACCCCCCAGGAGGCACCGCTCATGTTCCTCCACGGGGAGCTTTTTGGGCTTGTCACTCGAATCGCTCATCTCATGTCGCATTTGGGTCAAATTTTCAGTTCGGGGTATGACACCATTGGGAGGCCCGCCATGTGCTATGTAGCTGGTGGCTGTGGGCTATAAACAGAAGGCTTTTTTCTGCAGGGCCACCGGACTCAGTTTTCACCTACTCTGCAGTTTGGAAACACATTGATCCTGTGAGTTCTTCCAGACACACCCCACATGTCCCTGAGATAGGCAGCTCTACAGGCGGCCTGGGTGGGGAGCCCCATGGAGCTCTTCTGCTCTCCAGTGACTGTCTTGCTCCTAAAGAAAGGCTCACTCTTAGAGTCCCCACTTGTAACAGCCCAGACTTGCAGGGTCCAGAGGCTCCACTTTCATAGGCATCGAGGAGTTTGGCTCCTCAGAGGCATCTGGATCATTTCAGACCCGCTTTGGGCCAGAAAGCTTGTTTGGAATAGTTTCTCCTTTCAGAGTTCTGGCCCTTTGGTTTCTGGTGCCATTTGAAACCAGGAGGGTAGGACTAGGAAACTTAAACAAACCCTCTTTGAATGCTAGAAATGTTCAGCATTCGAGGTTTGGTCAAGAGATGGAAAACATTCTGAGTTGGTATTGAACTTGCCAGCCAGTTTCTCCAATCTGGAGGCTAATTTTAGTAGGGGACCCACACAGGAGAAAGCACAGGGAAACGAGGAAACTAAAACAACTCTGGGTTAGAGAAGCCAGGACTTACATTGGTTAGGTAATGTAATGCTCAATACTTCCGTTTAGGTGGCAAATTAGTGGTTCGTGTCCCAAGTACGATCAGAGCACTTGGCCTTAGGAACTTTGGACTTTTATTTTAACTGCTACTGCTTTTCCTGGTGGTAGGCAAATTAGCAAACTTCCACATGACTATTTAGAAACCAAAGCACAATACAGCCTTTGTCACTGGGGTGCTGGGCAGATCAGTGGCTGTTTGGACTATGCAAAGTGGTTTTGAATGGACTATGAAAGAGGACTGTGGTTGACATTTTAATATGGAAACATCTAACATGTGAATTTTAATATTTGTCCTTGCCATGCACCATGAAGACATGGCATCAGGATCCCACATTAGAGGTCCAGGTAAGAACGAGTTGAAAATAGTTGATGCTAAAGACCATCCTGTGCTCATGACTTAAGTTTTGAATTCAGTATTCTTTTGAAATAATACCAATTACTCCTACAGGCTGAAACTCTTTCAGGACCTCAAAATGTCAAAATTAAACAGAAATCAACTTTACTGAGAAACAAAATATTGGCACTTAAAATTGTGTGGAGTGTATTTTAATTTCCTCCTCTTTGGTTTCCATTTCTTCTTGTTGCTAGTTCAGAAACCGGTTGGATTTCTGGGTGGAAAGCAGGAAGGGAGATCTGGTCCATGTTTCAATTCGGGTATCATTTCCTCCTCAAATTTTTAGTTTTACTCAGAACGGAGAGAAGAAACTGAAATATCACCTTGTAGCACACCCAGTATACACAGCTACAGGGACAGGATCTCAAACATCTATGGCTGGTTTTTCTCAATGATTTGTCTCATGACATCGTCACTGGAACCCAGACCCAGATTTGCAGCAGAGTATAAGTGTGTGTGTGTGTATGTGTGTGTGTGTAAAATTGTAATAAGAAAATTTAACATGAGATCTACCCTCCTAACAAATTTTTATTTTTTTTTATTATTATTAATATGCTGGAGATTAAACCCAGAGCCTGATGCATCTAGGCAAATGCTTTACCATAGAGCTATACCCTGAGTCCCAACACATTTTTATTTTATTTATTTATGTTTTTAAGAGAGAGAGAGAATCAATTTTATTTAGTTTTTCATGTGGCTTTC
>PVKS010028203.1:0-26613 GCA_004027875.1 Aplodontia rufa | reverse complement strand
ATACACAGGGTGGATTCTCAGGGTTATAAGCTGGTAGCTGGCTTGTTGGGGGCATCTGTGACTTCTCTGAGTCTGAGGTTGGCTACACAATGGGAACTGTGGAGTTGGGGTGATTTACTGTGTCCCTGCATTCATTGTCCATAAGTACACTGTTCAGATGGCACAGAGGGCTTGCAGTGTGGCTGTGTACTGTGAGGAATTCCCTGATGCTTTCACTCGGTGACCGTGCAGCTGTGTGGCTCACCTGAGCATCTGCGTGCCTTTGTGTAGCGTTGAAGGTTGAGCGGTAGGTACTGCTCTCGTAGCCTCAGCCAAGGTCAGAAAAGAAGGAGGTGAATGCACACATAGATGACACAGCCTTGCCCACAGGAGGCGACTCGGGTCCCGGGTTATTCCTGACAGATGTCTGCAGTAACAATAGAGCCTCTTCACAGAATCGCCACCATGATGGAGGGTACTGACCACAGTGGTACCACTGAAGACACTGCGGGGGGTTTGTGCTATGGAGTTCACTTCCAGTGACAGTTTACTGTTACTTAAAATTCCGTGCATTTTTGTACTGACAGTTTTGTTTCCAGTAGTTTATATACTTTGTAGCTAGAGATGACCTGTAATCATTCATAATTTCTTAATTGCATGATTAAGTATCATAAATTGAACAAAAAGTCAGCAGTAGAGGGATCATCAAGATGTTTCAGAAGAGGCCCGAGTGGCACCTGAAGGTATGAATGTTACTAGCACAGGCTGATGTAGGAGCTTGCAGGGTGTGGGATTCACGATGCTCTCATCAGGCACAGATAACTGAACTGCTAGTTGCTGGTGCTTCTGAGTCCCCGAGAAGGGTGGGCTGTGACCTCTGGTTGGTTCTCCTCAACTTTCTTCCTGTTCACTCACTAATCCTGCCCTCATTGAAACTTGCATGCCCGCTGCCTTTCCGGATGGCCCCATCCTAGCAACCCCTGAGAGGGGCTTGAGAATGCTTCCAGTATGATGACTTCATTTAGCAAAGGAGGAAGAGTAGATCTTGAGAAGAATCTGGCTCTCAGAGCTGCGGCCAACTAGTGCTGTGGCTAGGATGCGGCGGGCACTGGGCAATGTTCCCTCAGGAACATTGAAGGACCAGTGTGTAAGAGTTATGTCCTTGGAGAACCACAAGCCATGATGAGTTGGGGGCCTGGCAGGGAAATGTTTCTTGGCTTGAACTTGATGTTACGATGAGACCAGCCCTCAGACCCTCTCACCAGACCTTTGCTATCGCCGTCTATTTTTCTGTTTCTGAGCAAATTATCGGATACCTCACTTGGTGGCATTTTATTGGCTTCCCTTCCCCCCAAGTGTTCAGTGTTAAGGAATCACTGCCTGTAGGTTTTCCCCCATGTACAGCTGCCCTTGCTGCACTCTTTTATTTGGACTTTTAGTTCTCAGTGTTTTGATAACTGAGCAAAGGAAGAATTCAGAAACCTGGACATTGGTTTGTGCATGTTGCCGCGGGCGACAGCTGCTCTCAGGAACATACAACTTCTGCCATGATGGATCTGGGAACTGCGGGCAGCACCGCCAGGCTGAGGAATTGGAAGATTTTTCTCCTGGGGCTCAACATGTTCTTGTCCCTTAAGCATAGCATTGAGTAAATTGTGTAGCATGGCCCTCTCCAGCCTCCCCTGTGCTGAGGTGGCCAGGGGAAGCTGAGAATTCAGCCCTCCTCACCAACTAGCCCACCCATTGCTCTTCAGGCAGGTGTTCCATTCTTCTTCTGGAAGTGACAACAGGGCGTTAAATGCTATACAATAAAGGAAGAGAGTGAGATGGACCAGATCCTACAGGCATGACCAAAGTGCTTGGAAGGGGCTTCTCCCACAAGAATGACACACTGGGCCCGCCTCAGCAGCATACTGCTGAAATCAGAACTGTTACGGAAGATCAGCATGGACCCTCGCAAGAATGGCAAGCAAATTGGTGAAGCATTCCACACTTTTATGACTTGCTAACTAAATGGGTGTAATTATATGCATCCTATCAAAAGTCAGGAATATTCCTGGAAGACATGGACAAATTTCCAGACATCTATAACCTGCCCAAACTGAATCAGGAAGATATAGAAATCCTAAATAGACATGTATCAAGCAATGAAATTGAAACAACTATTAAAAACGTTCCAAAAAAATAAAATCCTAAGACCTGATGGATTTTCAGCTGAGTTCTAATAGACCTTTACAGAAGAATCAACACCATTCTTCATTGAGTTATTCCACGAAATCAAAAGAGATGGAACACTCCCAAATACTTTTTATGAGGCAACCGTAATTCTTGATACCAAAACTCAACAAAGATCCATCAAGGAAAGGAAACTACAGACCAATATCCCTCATGAACATAGACACAAAAATCCTTAATAAAATTTTAGAAAATTGCATTCAAAAACACTTCAAAATGGGGCTGGAGTGGTGGCTGCATGGTTACAGTGTTTGCCTGGCCCAGATTCAAACCTCAGCAGCACATACACAACTAAGTTTCAGAAAAACAAAACCAGATGAAAAATAAATAAAGCTGATATTCTCTATCTCTGTCTCTCTCTTTGAAAAAGCACATCAAAAAGATAATACATTATACTCAAGTGTGTTTCATTTCAGGAATACAAGATTGATTCAACATGTGCAAATCAATAAATATGATTCATCACTTTAACAGGCAAAAATCACATGATCATCTCAGTAGATGCAGAAAAGGCCTTGGATGAAATTCTAACACCCGTTCATGCTAAAAACATTGGAGAAGCGAGGGATCAAAGGAATTTACCTCAACATTATAAAGGCCATTTATGAAAAATCCATAGCCAATATCATACTAAATGGAAAAAACCTAAAAGCATTTTCATTAAATTCAGGATAGGACAAGGCTGCCCACTCTCACCACTCCTTTTTAATATAGACCTTGAGATATTAGCCAAAGCAATCAGGAAAGAAAAGGAAATCAAAGGGACACAAATAAGAAAAAAGTCAAACTATCTCTTTTTGCTGTTGATATGATCCTATGCTTAGAAGATCCAAAAATCTCCACCAGCAGA
Organism: Aplodontia rufa; assembly: GCA_004027875.1. Lineage (NCBI taxonomy): Eukaryota > Metazoa > Chordata > Mammalia > Rodentia > Aplodontiidae > Aplodontia > Aplodontia rufa. The sequence goes on along the minus strand of PVKS010028203.1, from coordinate 23,549 downwards.
CTTTCAGAATTTAAAAACAAATTTAGTAAAGTTGCAGGAAGCAAGATCAATACTCATCAATCAATAGCTTTCCTACAGTGAATCAGCCAAGGAAGAAATCAGGAAAACTATCCCATTCACAAGAACCTCAACAACCAAAAAAACACTTGGGAATTAATCTTCAAGGAGATAAAAGAGCTCAATAACAAAAATTATAGAATACTGAAGAAAGAAATTGAAGAAGTCCTTAAAAGATGGAAAAATATTCCATGTTCTTGGATGAGCAGAATTAATATAGTCAAAATGGCCATACTACCAAAAGTGCTATACAGATTTAATGCAATCTCCATTAAAATACCAATGACACTCTTCACACAATTAGAAAAAAATGTTATTAAATTCATTTGAAAGAATAAGAGATCCAAAATAACCAAAACAATACTAAGCAAGAAAAGTGAAGGAGGAGACATCACAATACCTGATATGAAATTTTACTATAGAGATGCATGGTGTTAGTATCAAAATAGACATGAAGACCAATGGAATAGAATGGGGAGACAAAACCACCAACTTGTAGCCTTCTGATATTTGAAAAAGGAGGCAAAAGATTTTTCTTAGAGAAAAGAAAGTTTTTCAACAAATGGTGTTTGGGAAAATGGATAGCTTTATGTAGAAAAATGAAATTAGATCCTTATCCATCACACTGCACAAAACTCAAATCTAAGTGGATCAAAGACTTAGGAATCAGACTAGAAATCTTACAACTGCTGGAAGAAAACTTAGGGGCAGTACTCCATCAAATAGGAACTGGCACCAACTTCCTTAACAAGACCCCCAAAATGTGAGAAATAAAAGAAGGACTCACTAAATGAGACATCATTAAACTAAAAAGCTTTTGCACAGCTAAGGAAATGATTAAGACTGTGAAAGAGATCCTATTGAATGGGAGAAAATCTTAACCCCTCTGATAGGGGACTAATATCCAGGATACAGAAAGAACTCAAAAATCTTATCACCAAAACAACAAAATAACCCATTCAACAAATGAGTGGAAACTTCTCAAAAGAAGAAACAAAAAGCCAATAAATATATGAAAACATGTTCAAAATCTCCAGCAATCAAAAAAATGCAAATCAATTCTACATTAAGATTTCATCTTACTCCAGTTAGAATGGCAAAGATCAAGCCTATGAACAACAGCAAATGCTGACGAGGTTGTGGGGAGAAAGGAACACTTTTCCACAGTGTTAGTGGGTCTGCAAACTGGTAGAACCACTCTGAAAAGAATCATGGCGGCTCCTCAAGAAACCAGAAATGGAACCACCATAGGACCCAGTTATCCCACTCCTGGGGATCTTCCCAAATGACCTAAAATTGACAAACTACAGCAATACAGCCACATTAGTATTTATAGCAGCACATTTCACAACGGCTGTATTGTGGAATCAACCCAGATGCTCATCACTAGATGAGTGGATCAAGAAATTGGGACAGATATACATATACATGTGTGTATAGCAACATACACACACACACACTCTCATATGACGGCGTTCTACTCAGCTATCACAATGAATGAAATTATGGCATTCACTTGCTAGCAAATGGATGGAAATGAAGAATATCATGATAGGAGAAATTAGCCAAACTTATAAACTCAGAGGTAGAATGTTTTCTCTCATTTGTGGAAGTTGAGTAAAATAAAGGAAAGGGAGAGGGAAGGATAAGATCACATGAAGAAACAACAAAACACAAATTAATAGATGAACTAAAGGAAATGTGATAATGGAGGAGAAGAAGAAGGGGAGGAAAGGAAGGGAGGGTTAAGAGGGAGAGGGGAAAAAAGTGTATTTTAGTCCTCTAGGGTACTAAGTGATTCTCACACAATAAAAATGAGAACAGTAAAAACAAATTCAAGTGATCTCAGCAGACAGGAGGAGGGAGGGGAGAGTGCTCGGGTGGACATTGGCCAAATCATATTGTCATACTGTGTGCATGTATGAATATGCAATAAATCCCATCATCATGGAGAACTACAATACACCAATAAAAATGTGAAAGAAAAATTCTTCTGTGTTAATTATATATAAATTGATTCCATAAAGATAAATTAAGTAGTGCATGCAGCCACAGTGGTAATTAAAAACCTATTATCCTAGTTAAAACCCATGTTTTCATATGTAGGGAATGTTGCTGGCATCTGTGACTTTGGGTCTTGGGGATGCAGTCAGGGCTGGGGTGACACATGGGGACCTCTCAGTCAGGGTGCCAGCGCCTGCAGATTTTCTGATGATATCAGGGCCTGTCGTCCATGAGGGACCACACACCAGGAGGCGCCTCAAGCCAGGCAGGTGGGGTACAGAGGGCAGCCTGTGCCAGTCACACCCTTCTTGTCTGGAGAATGAAGCCTTTGTGCAGGCCATGCTGAGTGCTGGTAAGCCATGACATCCCAGGGTTTATAAGACAGTTGTGAAAATGCTGCTCTTCCTGAACAGATCCCACGCAAGGCGTTGCCAGCGAATCCAGATCAGAGCACCTACGTATTTAACAGCCCTGTGCACTTCTAATTGACGTGTGAAGCAGGAGGCGCCTCCTCTGCAATTCCAGTTAATCAAGAAAGTAATTTATTCAGTTGGAGGCAGGAAAGAAAATCGATGTCCTTTCCAATTAGACTCTCTTGTTGGCATTAGCGCTGAGGACTTGTTTCAGCACCAGCACTGAGCACGTTTTCCTATGAACAGCCCCATGCACACAACAAACCGCAGAGGGGAAACCCGATTTTAGGGGCATGGGAAGGGGTGGGGATATCTGTGAAATATTTTTAAAAGTTAGATAAATCAGAAAGGTGTCTGTAGCTCTGCCATGGCTCCAGGCGGTGCATACTGTTTGCTTCTAACTGGATTAATTACCTGCTCTTCAGGAGGTCAAAACAGCCAGCCTGCAGCTGCAGAGGAGGACAGGAAGCTGAGAACAGTGTTTGCCTTGGGTCTGATTGCATTTTAAAATTGCATTTGTAATGAAAGGACTTCAGTAGATGTTCTGGCTGTCCTTTTTCTTTGTTTTTTAGAATAAGATATAAAATAGTTATAATAGTTGCCAGGGGCTGATTGAGATTTTTAAAAAATCCCAAAGAGCATACAATTCCGGGAACCTCTAAGAAAAAAAAAGGCATAAAATTATAAATAATAGCTTTGGACACAAATATTTTCTTTAGAATAAAATAATAATTTAGAATACACCTTTAAAGAGCTAAAAAATACTTCATGTATCAGAAACACAAGGAAAAAAGATTGCATCTCCATTTTACCATGGACATCCCCGTAACGTGTTTCGCGGAACTTCAGCTGGGAGGTGATTTTGCCACGTTTTCTTTAGAGAGGATAAAAAGATCACTTCAGCTTTCCCTGGAATCCTTGGCCAGACTTGTTTTACTGCTATCACTGTTACCGCAAGTCATTTTCAGCGTAAGGGCTGAACCATGGTTGTAAAGTCAGACATATGTTCAGCACAGTGGTCTGACTTGAGATAACACACAGCTCATTTCACAGAGAAGTGCTTGGCCCCCGTGCTATCAGCCCTCTTCCCACCTTCCTCCTGTGTCTGTCACACTGCAATGACTCTGGCCTTGCTCTTAGCCATGGAAACCAGGGCTGTCCACGGAGCCATCCAGCACATTGTCCTAGGATGCCTAGTGAATACTCGTGATATGGAGAAGTGACAGCAAGCTGCGTGAATAGACCCAAGCGCATCCTAAATTTCCCCAGACCCCACTCCATGCCAATCAGAAGCACTGAGCTACACCCAAGGAAAGTCAGATAGTCAGGTTGCAGAGGGAACTGTCGCAGGTGTGTGTAAAATGTCTTTTCTGCACGATTCCCCAAACACGGAATTTTGTGCACTCCGGAAGCCTGGTGAGCCTGAGTGAGGGAGGTCTGAAGGCCAGAGCTTCACAGACCTCCAGGCAGCGCCTCCTGCAGAGATTCGTGAACACTGAGGTGCGGAAAGCAAAGCCCCTTTTCCCATACTCCTTCAAGAGGTGGATTGGGACCACTTCCCTCTGCGGGGCCACAGGTGAGCAGCAGGTGTCTTCTGTGCTGGGTTAGTGGTTGTTCCCGTTCTGAGTGAATGTCTGACTCCACTCTTCAGTTTAAGCTTAAGAAGGAGGAACAGTCCAAATGCCCGTGCCCTTTGGGCAGACCTTCCCTTGCTGATACTGTCCTGCAGCCTGTGTGTCTGCAGCCTCTTGATGCCGGTGATGTGGATGTTGGGTTCGTGTCTTCTCGGAGTCGAAGAATGAAACCGAAGGACACTAGGGCAAGCGTAGTAGACAAATTTTATTATAGAAAGTAAAGCACAGGGAAAAGAGCAGACTTCCCCCAGAGTGGGGGAAGGGGACAGAGCCGAAGAGGCAGTGAGGTTTGCCCCTTTTATGTGCCATCCTCATCCATATCTCCTGGATTGGTCACTGCTTTCCTGCTCCTGTACCTAGGATACAGGTGCTGGGAATTCTGGTCCAGTCTTTGATCCATGCCTTAGGCACCAATAGAAAGAATGTGGGAGTGTCTGCATCTGGGCCTATCTTGTGAGACCCTCATTAGCATTGGGGGATGTCTTTGCCCTCTCAGGAAAGATGACCATCAGTTAATTTTCTCCTTATCAACCCACATTGTGCTGCCTACACTGAAATGCCTAACTCTTTTTGCCTCATTCTCAACGTAAAGAAGAGTTCCTGAACACACACGGCACTTACCCAAATGCCTCCATCCTCAATGTGGCTTTTCTCTGCTTTCATGTGGCAATGCTAAAATAATTGATGTTCTCCTGTTGAACATTGATTGGAAGTTGCTAAAATCTTAAGGGTTTGGCATTTGGATAAGTTACCAGTCACAAGTAGAATGAATAATATGCCAGTGACTGTCCTTCATTAGGATGTGATTGATGTGGCCAGATCACATGGCGGTACGTTGCAGATGGATGACTGCTCAGGCGCGGCAGGTCCTGAGAGGCAGGACGCTAAAGAGCAAGGGGGACTTCAGAGTGTGGAGACCTGGTTTCTGCAGCCTGCTCCACCATCCAGCAGCCCTCCCTGTCCTTGCTGGGGCTCCCATGGAAGACACACCTGTCATGTCTACCTCAGTCCCTCCCCACCATGAGAACACCTGCCAACCAGCAAGTGCTCTTCTGTGACCACTGGGACACACGCACAGCTCTGCCCTGCTCAGATTGACTTAGCACCCAGGGAAGATGCCTCATGTCTACTTGTAGATTGGATCCATATCAGTATTTCTTAGTTTTTGTTTTCAGTAAAGTTGGTTCTTTCCCACGGAAGGTGATGCTCTAGGAATAGAGATGCTATGGAGAAGTTCATGGTCCATGTTTCTAATAACATATTACTAAAGTATCCTGTTGCAGTGTCCCCTTCGTCCTGACCTAAAACCACACAAGACGCAAGGCTAATTCGGAAAGCGTTGCTTACGGTGTCCTTGACTGCTGTAATGTTTCCTTGTGGTTCCAAGTTAGCACACAGTGAAATACGAATTCACAGTAGAGGAGGGTCAAACACCCGTGGTTTCCTTATGTTCTTTGTGTTCACAGGTCGATGCTGCACACTGTGAATCTACTTCTCACAGCCCGCTGCTCTGTGCAAAAAGGTCAAAGCACTAGGCAATGGGTGGCAGTGGTACTAAGGTCCCCTAGCCCCTCCTCACTTTCAGCTGAGTGGTCTCAGGGTCTAATTAACTTCTTGGATATTATAATATTGGAAGTGTATCAACTAATGGCTATGCTCTGAAATGTGCTATTTTTACCAAAAATAAAAATAAAACTTCAAAATCATTTTAATATCATAAAGCTTGAAAAATTTTTTTTTTCTTATTCTTTTTTTTTTTCCTTCTAAGTACCTGAACCTAGGAACTGCGGCCTTCTGGTGTAGCAAGATGTTTTTCTTTTTCATTTCTACCTTCTCAAAGGTAGCCTCTTCCTTTTATCTTTTTATTCATTTGTGGTACTGGGTTGCTTGTTAGGCAACCGTTCTACCACTGAGCTACATCTTCAGCCGAGAAAAGCAACGTTTAAGAAGTTTCTCCTCGGTCTAGGTGGTTATTATTCAATTTAATTGATTAATGTTTATACAGCTAAGAAGAAATCCTTAACACTCTTCTGTAGGCAGAGGTTTGAGATTTTCCTAATTACTTTTTTGGTGCAGGAGGTCCAGGGATTGAACCCAGGGGTGCTTAACCGCTAAGCCACATTCCAGTCCTTTCTGTTTTAAGACAAGGTCTTGCTGTGATGCTTAGGGCCTTGCTAAGTTTCTGAGGCTGACTTTGAACTTATGACCCTCCTGCCTCAGCCTCCTGAGTTGCTATGGTCACAGGCGTGCGACACCACGCCCAGCTGGCTTTTGATCTTTGAATTGTTGGAGGTAAGACTCCTATTTTGTAGAAAACAGAGACTTGATCAGAAGGTAAAATGTATAGTTGGTATTTTAAACTCCTTTTAAAACTGCAAGGAAATTAGATTGATTTTGGCAGCTGGATGATTTATAAACACATTTGGTAAATTTTAAATAGGATGCAATTTAAGTGAGGTAAACTTTCATTTAAATAGAATGTTGTTAATAACAGTTATTCTTACATAAAACTAAATGGCATAATTATATGCATTTGTTTATGAAAATCACTGATGCCAAAGAGCATTGGAATGGTGTTATTGGAAAGAGTCAGCATTAGTGTTCAGAGTAGCCCTGCTCCGCGTCCTTCGGAAGCTGTTGCTTCTGGACGGGCAGTTCCACAGGCGGCTCTGCAGACGGGCACTGGGTGGGCCTCTTGCTCACAATGCTGCCTCTCCTCAATGCACAGTGAGATCAATACTCAACATGATAGAGCCCTTGACCTTGTTTGTATCACAAAGATCTTCTTAGACCATGCAGCTGGGCAATCATTAGCTCAGCTTTCTCCAGCTGGTACTCGATACAACAGGAGGCAGGACAAGGTTAGCGGGGGCTGGCACAGCGCTTGGTGTTTCATTTGAGCTGACGGATAATCACCTCTTAAATGGCACTCCTTTTTAATTACACATTTTGCACAGGAACATGGCATTAAGGTGAAAAAAAGGTTCATATGGAATGGAATGAGCTTCACTAGCAAGCTGGTTTGTGAAGCACTCAACTGAATCATCGACATCCTTCAAAATCGGGTACAGATTCTCGCCTGGAGGATCAAGTGCTCACAGGGTTTGGATTTGGGTGTCTTCAGTGGGTGCTTACACTTGGCTTGGTGACCTAACTCATTCTCTTTGAAGGATTCAAGTTTGCTGTTTTATAAGATCACAAGTGTTTTATGCAAAAATATTGTGATCCATGTCATCCCACTTGAGAAAAGGATCCTTCATTATTGATCACACGGTATTACAAAAAAGTAGTTTCTTCTGTTGTCTCTATTAACTTTCCTGCCAGAAGTTGGACTCTGATCATCAGATGAGAATCCTTTCAGTTTTTCTGTTTTCTTTGGATACATTGTGCTATTAAAAGTACTATTTTCAAAGTTACAATTTTGCCAAGAGGGTTATCATTTTGCTTTGTTCAGTCTGTATCGTACCATGAAGAAGATATTTGGTGGTTAATTCCTTCTTGACACAGATCAAAAAGTGGAGGGACAGAGAAGCAGAAAGCCTTTCCTGCTACCACCCCCAGTTCCCTTATTGGTACAAGACAGTAACCTGAGTGTTCCGGATCTCCAGGTAGAGGCTACTTCCTGCCTCAGTAGAGGCCTCCACCTGTCTCTGTCACAGGGACAGTGTGCATATCTCTGGATCCAGAAGTGTCCTCAGCTCTGTGTTCACGTTGGCCTGCCCTGGGCCCCAGCTGGTCTAGGGGAAGGTAGAGCCATTGGTATTGGTTAACAGCTGACTCTGGCAAGCTGCCAGGGGTGAGGACCAGAGGTCTAGCCCTAATCAATCCAGTTTCAGGAGTACATTTGCAAAGTGTGTGTATGTTTTGGACAGAAGAAGAGAGCATGCCTTGGGACAAACCCAGAAGGAATGGATGTCCTGTCTTCTGTTGCTTCCAGGAAGTCTCATGGAAGGGTCACCTGGCGGCGGGAAGAGGCCAGGCCGTGAGTTTCCCAGGGTGGCTCCCCTCCTACAGCAGGTGGGTTGACTTCATGCCCATGGCCACACTGTTCCTTGACTTTGAGCACCATCAGGGCTTCTACCCTTTCTCCTAAGCCCACCTGAGTCTCCCTCGGGATAGTCTGGCCTCAGTGATTAGCCTCTAAGCTTGAGAGTCCCAGCTTCCATGGAAATGCGTCTTGACATGTAGGTGAGGAGAGGGGAGAGGCTGAAAGGCAGCTCAAGTCCCTGTGGCTCCAAATGCCAGCGCTCTTCTGAGTTAGCTGCTGTGGACTTCCCTCGGCTCAGTTTGCTGCAGTCCACTCAGCTGCAGGGTGGCCGGGCTGCCTGACCTGGCTGCCAGTGCTCTGTCAATCAGCTCAGCTTGCCCATCCGCACAGTGTGGCCTCTGAGAGGAGGATGTAGCATGGTGTGCTCTGTGGTCCGCCTTGTACCACTACAACCTCAACATCCAAAAGGAACAGCAGAGGTTTCAGAGGTTCAGTCCATTGACAGCTGACCCCTCAGCGATGACCCCAGGCAGAACATCACAGCTGATGGGGATGCCAGAGGGAAGCAGAGAGACAGCTCTGCTCACTAAACACTAACCCCAAAGGCATGACCCAGGGACCACCTCCTCCAGCCACACCCCACCTGCCTACAGTCACCACCCAGTTAATCCCTGCCAGTGATCAATGCACCGATTAGGCTAAGGCTCTCATAAACCAGTCATTTCCCCTTTAAACCTTCTTGGATTGTCTCACACACGAGCATTTGGGGTCACCTCCTACAGAAAACATGAAGCGTTGCCACACCCTTCGGCATGGTGTGGTCACTGAAGGGAGGTGTGCAGTCCCACTGGGAAGCTCTTCCACCTCTCTAATTACATAGTGGTGGACAGTATGTCTCCACCTTGCTGTGTCTCAGTGTTTCCTCCACAGCCTAGGGGTAAGGCCAGCTCCTTAAGGGCATCAGGCTAATGGTTTGGCAGTGGTCACACAGGAAGCCAACACTTACCAATGGCCAGCAGTGCAGGAAAGGGGGTGGAAAATATCCTAGCTTCTGAAAGTGGGTACCTTCTGGACCATGGTTGCACTCAGTCATTACAGGCAAGTCCAGGGTTTCCTCCCAAACCTCACCAGCACTGTTGGGTAGAGTTGCAGAGATATGCGGCCTGCCACATTGAACTGTGTCCATCTGCCCTGTGAGGAGAAGGCAGCTGGCCTTCGGGATCGCTGCATCCCAACTGGCGCACACATGCACCACAAAGGTTCATGGAAGCAGACACTGGAGTCCTGTTAATGATGTGAATGTGGTTGTGCTAGGGTTTATACATAGCCTAATTTATTCATTCCTATCATTTCATAGACACCCACAAAATAGCAACAAACCTCATTCATATGTAGAAGAAAAGCTAATGAGCGAGGTGTCTGTCCATAGAGACTGGCCCGGGCGAGCCATTTGCATTCTGATTATCTTCTTCTTATTATTATTATTAAGGAGTTGAATTGTATAATCATAAATGTATCTAAAGTAACAATATGATATGCTTTTGATCCTACACCATAGTTACCCCCACATCGCCCACACCCCAGTCTCTTGATCCTTCTATATTTATACCCCTGTAACAGATATAATTGTCTATCTACCTACATATATATATATATATATGCATAAGATTGTGAATTTTCCAGAATTAGATGATTGCATAAGTATTATTTGATATCTTAGGGGGTAAAGAATATGCTACATTGTTGATTGTCGCTCTAAATCCCTCCCTATCCTCTCTCCCATCCCCCTACTTTTCCCCTCCCCACTACATGTCTATGGTTCCCCTAGATTCTGTGTTGCTATGCCCTTGGTGGGTCTAATACATGAGTCTGACAACCTTTAACCCAATCCTGGGTTTAGCTCCAGCTTCTACAAATGAGGGAAAATATTCAACCCGTGACTCTCTGGGTTTGCCTAACTTTACTCACCATGACTTCTTCCATTGCCATCCTGTTACTTTCAAAGGCCCCAATATCACTGCTTCTAATAGCTCGGTAGAACTTCATTGTGTGTGTGTGTGTGTGTGTGTATACACATACAGCTTTTGGGACCATTCATGCAGTGAGGAGCATCTGGGTTGATTCCATAATTTACTTATTGTAAATTGAGCTGCTCTGAACATAGATTTTGCTGTGTCTCTGCAATGTGCTGATTCTAACTCCTCTAGGAAAATACCTAGAAGAGGGATAGTTGGTTCATACAGTGAGTCCATCCTTAATTTTTTGAGGAGTCTCCACAGAGCTTTCTAGAGTGGCTGGCATTCTGATTATCTTAGGTCCTTTGAGAAAGTCAGCTATCAACTGGAAGGGAACATAGTCAGTTCGTGTTGGACTCCGGGAGCAGGGTTGGTTTGTGCCTGAGAATTTTGGGGATCACATATGCATTTCTGCTTTTGAGAAGATGGGAAGGGGGCAAGGGAAAACAGAATATAAATATGGATTGAGGTCATGAGGAGCAGGAAGATTGAGGACATCTATGGAGCAACTGTGTTGGGGCACATGCAAATACAGGGGACAGACAGCTAATGACACACAGTGGAGGGACATTCTTTTCTCCATAGTTCCCAGAGTGAGACAGAGGTCTGTCCAGATATGTTCAGGAGTATTCTCATCTCTGAGAACAGTGGAAATTTGTGTTACTGCTTTGTTGAAATAATTTATAGCATCCTGTGATCAGATACTGTCTTTATAACTACTGCATTGGCAGCTTCAAGCTTTTATATTATCATTTAGCAATATAAATGTCACTAAGTGTGCCAATAAATACAAACCCCTGAACAGGTCGGATGGATTCTTTAACTCACACACTTGTCTGATCCTAATGGCTTTTCAGGATTTTCTGTGAACACCATAAAATAAACAGCCTTGTTTATTTTATGTCCTGTTTCTTACGGGGACCAGCCCCCAGAGGAAATGTCCTGCTAATAAAGACAGTCACTGGGCTCTTGTTAACTAAGTGCAGGTACTGACGAGCCTGCTGGGCCTGCGTGTGCAGACGCAGCTTTTGGTGCTGGGAGCGTGAGGTGTGGTTGGAAGCGGCACCCTGTTAGCTTGCCTCAGAGCCATGCCAGCAATGTTTTAGGTGCTGTTGGAGTAAGGCCATCTGTGGGTGCTCATTATGGTCCCACCTGAGCGAGCGTCAAAGCCCTTATGTGTTCCTTGAGATTCTCACCACATCTGAGCCATCCTCTCCCTCCACCCTAATTAGAAACCCAGCATTCTGCTCCCCATTTCAATGTGCTGCCATATCTGTATTCCAAAAGTCACACCCTCCTGCCTCCTGTGCCTGGGCTCCTTGCTCTCCGAGGTCCTGATGCTTGGACTCTGGGGTCCTGTCTGCACTCCTTGGTCATTCTTATTGTTGAGTATAATTATAATGTCAACAAATACATACATTAAAATCTTAGCATCCTGAAATTGAATGACTATTGGGTTTCTCCTTAAAATTGCCTCATACTCATATTTTCAGAATGCTCTTAGTATTAAAATGAGAACTTCTACAGTAGCAAGTTTTGCAGCCATGGTATTTGCATTTTGATGTATAGAAATGAGGACTGAAGTAGAAATTCTTTGTATTGTCCTTCAAAAAGCATAAAAATAGAGGTGAATGATCTTGAGCTTGGAGCTCTTACCTGCAAATCTTTGCCAGGTGAGTTAGGGCCTGAACTCCAGTTGAAAGAAGAGTCTGTGCACATCAGAATCATGCAGGAGTGACTTCGGCCTTGAGACCCAGTGACCAGGTGTAGTCAGAGTGTGCTGGCCCCTGCTCTGTGAGGAGTCCTCTGCACCTTTCCAGGGCCTTTGACCCCGAGGCCTGCCGCTTTGGGCAATGGAACAATCTTTGTGAGAGCTCTCAAAGCAGCTTCAATATTTCTCACCGGTTTACTTGGCACATGTAGAGTAGTCATTGTGAAGAACACAGATGCTGTCTTCTATAGTGAGCAGAAGACAGCAGAGACTTGCCATGGGATGTACATAAAAGCAAACTGCAGGGCTTGCTGAGTACGTATTCAGAAAGCAAATATAAGCCACCAGAGTTTCTTACGCCTAAGGATAACATGAAAACAGATTTTTGTGAATGCTTTCACTTTGCTATTTACCTTTATTGGAAAATAAATGCTTTTGAAACCTTTACGTATAAACGAGTGCTATCCTCGGTGTGAGAGCTAAAGTACTTGGCAATTTCTACCATGTTTGCTACATGTTCTCTCTCTCTGCACGTCTCTCATCGTGACCTCCAGTTCTCACCACATACCTGGGACAGGAAGTGTTTCCTTTCCCTTGCTGATGTGCACAAAGGAGGCTGAAGGGTCACGAAGGTGCTCCACCTGGCATTCCTGCCTCCAGCCCAGCACTGAGCCTGGGCCTTGAGCCTTAAGCAAGACCCTGCTGTTCAGTTACTTTGCTAAGTACCCACAGTAAAAAGAATTCTTAGGGGAAGTAATCAGAGACTTTACATCAGTATTCTAAGTTATTTTCAGGGTTTCTTTAAAATCAGAATAAACGTGAATGCAGACATATGCATGTAACAGTCTAACAGTCATTGAATTCTTACAAACGGAAACTTGGAAAATTTCAGTTCATGGTTAAGAAACAGAATCTCACCCACAAAGAGTTGAACTGAGTTTTATAATCTTAAGTCCCGACTCAAGGATAATCATTCTCCTGGCGTCTAACAGCTTCAACTAATTTTGCCCATTTTGACAAATCATATAAATATAACTATAAATGGTTTCACTTTGAGTTTTTTCACACAGAATTGTGTGTGTGGGTCACCCACAGTGCTGAGTACGCTCCGCTGCGGTACGTAGGACGTTTTGTGAGCATACCACACCTTATTGATATTCTTGTTGACACTTTGTGATTTTCAGTTGGTTATAATTGTAGATAGTGCCATCATGAACACCTTGGTGTTTGTCTTGGGTGAATAAGCGTGTGTGTGTGTGTGAGAGAGAGAGAGAGAGAAAGATAGGGAGAGAGCGGGAGAGAGAGGGAGAGAGACTTAGAGACCGTGTTTGCCACAGGTGCTGTGTGTGTCCCCGTAGGCAGGGAGTCCACTGGCTTTGCACATGCTTCTCTTTGGGAACAGCGTGGTGGAGTCTGCCATGTCCAGGTGCTGCACACCCTCCTGACACGCCATGTCCCTCCCCTTCTGCAAAAGCCCTTACAGAACAGGCGCCCCTGTCCCATCCTCTAGGTGTCGTCTGAATCTCTGAGGGCTGCTTGTGGAAGTTGGTTGGAGACACTGAGGTCTTCCTCTTCAAGGTACGAGTGCAGGACTCCTGCCTCTTCGTGTCCTGTGCAGGGACATTCTCAGGCATTTGCAGGATGGCCTCCTGCATCCCAGTGCGGAGCGCGGGTGCAGAGCTTGGATGGATCCCTTGGAAGTGCTGCGCCTGCCTCTCTAAGGGGTGAACGGAGCTCAGGTTTAACATGGCTGTTGCTGTTTTTATACATGGCTTACGCTGAAAACCACAAGTGACTCTTTTTTAAGAGAGAGTGCCAGAGAGAGAATGAACTTATTAGTTTTTCATGTGGCTTTCATTACTCCAATGCTTTGTTGTGTACATGGTGCTGGGTTAGAACCCGCGTCCTCAGTCATGCCAGGCAAGCGCTGTAACTGCCGTAACTGCTGAGCCACCACTCCAGCCCCACAAATGACTTTCTGCAAACCTTCAGTGCACTAGTTACAGGTGATAGTGGGCTTCTCCTGGACCTCGTCCTACCTGCATGGGGCAGACTGGCTCCATTTCAGTCCACATGCTGCTCTTTCCGTCCCTTGCTCCCTCCCCGGTCCCCTGCTATGCTGGGCTTCCTTCTCTGTGGGTATGGTCTTCTCAATCCTTGCCTTAGAGCTATAGGTAGAAAAAGATGCTGGAAGCTTTGTTCTTTCTACAGTGACATGCAAGTGTTGACCTTTAAGAAGTGTGCCTAGTCACAGTAATGAGATCAAGGTCATGGAGGGGGGCTGTCACAGAGGGAGCATGGCTGCCCGCCCTGGCTCTTGCTCCAAGTTACAGATGTTCCTTCTGCACACAGCTGGCTCTCTTCTTAGCACTGCTCTGCTTTTCCCTGGACTCCTGTGCACTGCTGTCTGGACCTTCCAGTGCCTGACTCATGAGCCAAAAACATCCTTATTTTATAAATTACCCAGCCTCAGGTACTTTGTTATGGCAACGTGAAACTGACAGAGCTGTTTTTCTTGAGTTTTATTTTAGAATAACCTGTGTATGACTGTATTCAAGAGATGTTCTCTTTTTTATTAAGGGAGCTGGGGATGAGTATTTGGTTAACATGTGTGCAAAGATTTGCTCCTCATTAGATAAAATATGAAGCATTAAGAAGTGTATATGTCCTAGAATTCAGGGCCAAACAGTTGGCCCTCTGTGGGTTCCACCTTCGTGGGTCCAGCCAACCTTAGGTTGAAAATGTGGGGTAAATGACTTCTGTACTGAACATGGAGACTTCTTACAGTCAATTGTGTAGGAGTAATGACAACCCTTTATGTAACATTCATGCTGTGTTCACTGTGATAAGTAATCCAAAGCCATTGTAACGTGTGTGGGGGATGTGAATAGTGTGTAAGTAACTACACCACTTTGTATAAGAGACCTGTGTATCCTTGATTTTGGTATCCGCAGGGTTCCTAGAAACTGTCCCCTGTGTACACTCGGACACAAGGGTGTCATTTGGTGGAAGATCGCCAAGTCTACACAATCACAAGTTCAATTTACCTGTGTGACTTTAGGAAAGCAAGTGTTATCCCTTGCTCTAAGGAAATGAAGCTCAGCAGAAAAGCAAATATATATGAAATCTCCAGAAACCTCCGAGCTGAACTGCCTTGGCTCCGTGTTACAGCATTTACATGACAGTTTGGCATATTGCTTTCTTTGAAATAACATTTAACCAAGAGCTAAGGTTGAGCATTTTCAGGGGAGTCTCAGGTACAGAGGGTTGGATTTCTCAAGCAGGTTAGGAGAGGGTGGTTTGTCTAGAACCACACTCAGAACAGCTCTATTCCCCCCGCTGTGCCTGTCTGCAGCTCTTGATCCAGTTTCCTTTGTAGCCTGCTGGAATGTGTTAAAAGTCACAGCAGAAACTTATTCCAGTCAATGCATCAATAAGATGCTTGTTAGGTTAGGTGCTCTTGGTTAAAAAAAATCTTTTATAATGTTACAGGATTTTACACCTTACTTCAGTCAGGAACTTTGGTACGGAATCCAAATTGCCAATCCGCCTTAATAAAATTCTAAACCACAGAACACAGATGTAGGAAGCTTCTCCCTGCTATCCATCCCTACGTCATTGCTAAGGCTGGAAAGATGAATGGAAGAGTCCCCCATTATCAGGAGATTGATGCACACACACTCACTCACACTCATACACACACACACACTATGGATGCGTGGATCTGAAAGCAGTGCTAATTCAGAGTGAAATGTGCTCTGGTCCACAGGGAACACTTTTTTTCTTTGACGTGTAGGAATTTCCATTTCATATTTTTCTGAAAACTATGGCATCTGGAAATACTGATTGTCTGCACAGAAAGAGATGTTTGTTCCTTATTATCCAAGCAGCCAGTGAATAGGAACAATGTTCACGCTAAGTCTGTGATTGCTCGGGCGCACAAGTGGGAGGGCAGCAGACTGTGCACGCATGGGGCAGGCATACGGCTCAGCTCTCACCCTAACTTGCTAACTTATTCTATGTCACATTCCCAGACCAAACCGGAGGCACACCTGCCTGAGTGGTGCTTGCTTTCTTCCGCATTTATCTCTTTTTCATCTACAATGGATGAATACTTTATAAACTCCACAGAGGATTCCAGCGAATCTGAAAATTCTGTCTCAATTTAAATTTGACTGCAGAACACTTTTGATATATATTTTATACTGACACTCATTAGTGAACTGTATGCAGCGTGCATCCACATGTGTGTGTGATGTGTGTATAAATGCTTCCCTGTATATTTCTAAGCCAGAGAAGTTTGCTGAGATAAGATGTGCCAGCCCCTGCCTTGGCTAGGACTTTGATAACAGCAGTAAAACACCAAGGTGATGTGGCATCTATAACACAAGAGGATGGCTGGGCCTTGAATTCTCCAGAATTTCTAGGATGCTGTTGAAGGGTCGTATTCTAGAAAAATCATGTGTGCAGAGTACGCACAGCACCAAGGTAGGTAAGGGGCACTCAGGTATCAGCAGTAGTGTATTCTAACTGAAGTTCCTGAATCACGAGTTTAAAAGCCTTGATCATAGGCATGACGTTGTGTTATGGTCATTCTTAGATTTTATGTAACTTCCAATATTGCTGGGGAATTTAGCTCAAACATTTTTTTTTTCCTCAACTGTGTCCAGGACACACCTAATAAAAGCAGAGGAAGGGAATCCAGAGTCGATAGAGATGCTAGGTTTGTCTCAGGCAGGAAGCCGCTGTCCAGCACAAACTCCCAGAAGTCAAAGCTTCCATTTAAACAGGTCGCCCAGACATCAGATGTAAGAGCAACTCACGACCCACAGACTGCCTTGGGGGAACGCTAAGGATTATTTCTTGAAGAGCAGAGGTGTTGGAGATTCAGGGACAGAGCGATCTAAGTTGATTTGCAAGCTGCCGCATGTTTTTCCGTCTGTGTGTTCCTTTCCGTTCTGAATGACAGAGCAATACGCAGTCTAGCTTGGCTCACGTCTCACCCCACGCTGCTGACAGGTCCCCTCATCCTTCTGTAGAAAGGCAAGGCAGGTGTCCCTGCTGCTGTGATTCCGAGTCACCATTTCCAGAGACTCAGGAAATCTGGGTCTTCCTGCGTGTCAGGTGAGGAATGCACC
Organism: Aplodontia rufa; assembly: GCA_004027875.1. Taxonomy (NCBI): domain Eukaryota; kingdom Metazoa; phylum Chordata; class Mammalia; order Rodentia; family Aplodontiidae; genus Aplodontia; species Aplodontia rufa. Next base: position 6,589 of record PVKS010028203.1, on the reverse strand, counting down.
TGCAGGAACGTTAGGGAAGCGTGGAGAGAAAGCTCCCTTTGCAGAGGCTCCAGCCTCACTCCTGGAAACCGTGTTTCATCCTCAATCTTCAGCTGGGAATCCTCCACCTGACTCAGGGGCCCAGAATGTCCACAGCTGACAGCAAGTTGGCAGGGGAGGGGAAAGAGGTTGGCAGGACTCCGTGCATGGTGGAGGGGCACCGAGGGGCCTCACATTCCCTCTGCCCATGTGAGAACACGCGTGCGGCTGCCGTGCACTGTGAGCGCCAGGCCCGTCCCAGGTCTGTGAGACGCTCTTGCTCACTCAGGACTATTTTACCAAACTGGGGTTACTCTCATGAGGACACACTCTCCACAGAACTTTAACTACTTCACTAAACCCTGCTAAATCTAAGAGCCACAGTGAACGGTGAAAGTCAAACTTACTAATTCCTTGTATCACCATGTATGAAAATCATATGGACCATAAAACCCACGTGCTGCTTCCCTATTTTGGAGAAATCAGCTGCCCCTCTGCACCGAGGGAAGGGAGGGATCTCAGCATCTGGACTCTGCTTCTCGTGTAAGGTGCTCTCACCTCCTTTCTCAGGCCTTCATCTTATGATGGGGGTGTTAGGGCCCGAGGGGCCCCCTGCTGCCTGTCCAGCTTTGACCCCAAGGAGAGACATGGGCCCCACCTGCCTCAGAAGGCTTCTCTGTGCCCCCTTTCCTCCCCTCAATGCAAATAAGCGACTCTGGAACTTGAGTCAGGGCTGCAGCCATGCCTAGTGCCATGGAGCAAGCACCTTCTGTCCAGAGCAGGCACCTGGAGGCTTCCCAGCCCAGCACGGTGGCACTCATGGTATAGTGTCATATGGGGGCGTGTGCTCCCAGCCCAGCGCAGGGACCCTCATCCTGCAGAGTCACACCAGGGTGTGTGCTTCCAGCCCAGCATGGTGGCCCTCATCCTGCAGAGTCACACCAGGTGTGTGCTCCCAGCCCAGCATGGTGGCCCTCATCGTGCAGAGTCACACCAGGGCATGTGCTCCCAGCCCAGCATGGTGGCCTTCATTCTGTAGTCTCACCGTGGCGTGTGCTCCCTCCACACATCCCTAAAGCTTCCGTCCCACTCTCTACTCCCTGACTCTCCGGGGCCCTCTTGTCTGGGATTTGGTCCCTGTAAGTTGTCCCTCCCCATCCTCCTGCTGGTCCATTAGACAGGCCCCCTCAACCATGTTATCCCACATGTGTCCCCTCCTTGCGAGGCTGACCAGGCTCATCCACACCCTGCTTGGCTCCTTCAGGACAGAAGCTCTGGATCCATGCACCTCCTGCTGTGGTTGCCCCAGGGCACACCCCTGCACAGCTCGGTGCCCTATGCTGTTAATGGCAGTTTCCATTCTATGGAACCCTCCCTTTCTTTCACCTATTTCCTTTCTTGTCTGCTGGCCCCTCTGCCAACTATATTCTTCACAACAATAGATCCTGGGCTTGTGCCGCTCTTGCCTCTCCTGGAGCCGTGATGAGCTGGAGTCCGCTCCTCCTAGGGGATCACAGGAGGAAGGAAGCTCCCCTTCCTAAGCTAGAGGTCCTGATGTGAGCAGCTCTTCACAGAACCTCATGTCTGTGGCTGGGGCGGGGACAGCAGAGAAACACATGTGGCACAGAGTGGGGCTCAGTCCCAGCTGGGTGAAGGAGTTGCGGAGTTCATGTGATCCTCAGGCCCATCAGTTCCAGAAAGCTACTGAGTGACGCTTCCTCAGGACCCCGTTACCAGCTGCAGCAGCAGGTTTATAAGGGGCTCCTGTGTCCCAGTGAAGGCAAATGATCCAGTGTAACCCTAAAAGGATCTGTGAAGCCCAGCAACAGAGCCCAGGCCTTCTGGTAATCAAGTTTGGCCCAGTGACCGCAGCCGTAATGGCTGTAGGAAGCGGTGAAAGCTACCCCTTCAGAGTTCTGCAGAAAGCTGATTTCTCTGAGTCCGGCTTTGGATAAATTTAGGTGACCTGTACTTCATTGCGGGGCTTTCTCCTTGTCCTGGAGACCCAGGGACTGTGGCGAGCCCTGCCACAGACACATAGGCCCCTCTTCACCTTTCCGACCTGGCAGGAAGGTGAGGGGTCTGGCCCCGCGACTCTGGACACTTCCTCTCACAGGATGAAGGACAGTAGCTTGTACTCTCTAAGGCAGAGGTGGGCTTCACTGAGGGGCTGTGGGGGGCCCAGTCACAGGTCACGCAGGGAGCTCTCAGAAGGGGAAGCAGCCATGGAGTCTAAACATACCAGCCCACCAGCACACATCTGAGACTGTAGCTTTGCTCTTCCAGAATCCCAAGTCACATCTCTTTGTGTCCAAGGCCAATGACTGCCCTTCCCTCTGCCCTTCGGACTTCGTGTATTTGTCTGTCTTCAAACTCTCAGGTCCTGCACAGGCCGATTCCAGCAGCATGCGCTGCAGTCCCCAGGGAGGCAGACAGCACCCCTGCATTTCTTCTTCCACGCTGGATAAATCTCCACCCACACTGGGCTGCTTTGGCAGTACTGCCTTGCCCTCCTCTGTACCCTTGAAGCTGAGAGTAAGGCTTTGTGCTGAAAGGGCTGAGCAACAGACAGGAGCACATGAAGGTAAATGAGCAGGTGGAGGAAACCAGAGCCTACCTGGAAATCCTGAAAAACCAGCCTCTAAGTGACCTGAGGGAGGGTGCCCATTAAGACAGCAAGAACGCATTTGGCTCTTTCCCTGAACACCTCATTTGTAAGATGGGCCTGGGCCTGAGCCTGATAACCAGGCAATTCGGAGAAGGCCATGAACAGTGCAGGGATGACTGCAGCAGCCTCCCGCCCTGTGCCAGGCCCCAAAGCAGGTGGAGGGACCCAGAGACGGCACAAATTCTCCCCACAGCTGGTCCATGTCACCATCAAAGAGGAAGCAGTATCATCTCAGCATTGAAGCAATCCTTATGCTGCTGAGCACCCACCTGGGCTGGGACTGTATGAAATGAGGAAGCAACAAGAAAGAGGACATGGAGCCAGGAAGGGCTGACCTGTAGCAGCTTCCTCCTAAAGCAGTGATGCGATCGCTCCCCACACCCAGCAGCCGGATGGCACATTGCAGAGAACGCACAGGACCTGGCCAGAGAGTCGGGGTGGGAACAACCTGGGCTGTTGTCCATAAACTCAGGCGCTTGGAGACACATTCCATTGCTCTAAACACGGGCACCTGTCACCTTCCTTGAGCAGGGACGTTCCCTGGTGGATTAAAGGTCCAATCATCATAAACTTCACTCTACACTTCAACATTCTTGTTAAGTTTCCGCGCCGTCTACCACTGAACCTCATTTCTCAGATATGAAGTATGGATTTCAAAAACAATTGCTTAAAGAATGGGCTCACCTGTGTGAAAATGACTAACCTCCATACTGTTAGACAAAAACTGAAGAAATATGATAAAGCTAGGCAAGCTTGCATAACATGTAATCTGAATTTGGAGATTCATGTTTTAAAGAGTTTCAAAGAATAATAATAAACCAGAAACTAAGAAAAATTAAAATTAGACTTTTCTAACAAGGGGGTTTTGAATGTTTTTGGGCAAATCAAAACACATTTGATGTCACTAATACCTTGGACTTCACTGCTAATTTAGGGCAATGAGAGCAAAGACAACAACAAGACAGATTGTTTTTGACCCGTTATTTTAAAGCAAGGCATAGAGTTTCTGGGTTTTTTCTTTTTTTTTGTTTGTTTGTTTGTTTAAGAGAGAAAGAGAGGGAGAGGAGGAATGAGAGAAAGAGAGAATCAACTTTATTTATTTTTTCATCTGGCCTTGTTTCTTCAACACTTGGGTTATGTGATGCTGGGTTTCGAGCCAATGGCCAGCCCAAGGCATAACACTAGATGTCAACTGAACGGTGTGATGCTACTAGCAGCAGTATAAGCCAGCAAGACTGGAGGGCAGTTTGTTGCTCTTACCTGCTAGAATATCTACATCCTCTGTGTGCAAACCTCACTCCCTGGTAACGAATTTGGAAAGTCCTGTGAATTGGCATGAGAAGGCAAATGAAAGCATGAGTAAAGCATTTCCTAAAGTGAACATGAGAAACAGTCCCAATGTCTGTTAATAGAACAACTGTCAAATAAGCCTCAGCCAGGCCGCAGCATGCGGCACCATACAGAAGGACCCCAAAATGTAGATTTATATATAATGAAAAGCAAAAATTATAACACATGTTGACTGAATAAAATTGCATTTGTTTAAATGTAAGCCAAAATTCTACATTTTGTAATTGATATTAAATGTATGCATTTTTAAAATGTTGGAAAGCAATACCAAACTCACGGATAGAAGGAGCTTAGGATTAATATTTACAATTTTATACATTTATATATATATATATAGAGAGGGGGGGGGAATTTATATCTCTTCTAGGGGTGTAGTATAGAAGAATCAAGAGACTGGGGTATGGGCAATTTGGGAGATACTATGGGTTTAGGACCAAACACACATCATATTATCACTTAATACCCATTTATGATTGTATGACAACTCAACTACTTAATAAAAATTAAGAAACAAAAGAATGGTAAGGGATTTAATTCTGTTTGTGTTTTATAAAGAAGGTGGCCCTATGCTGCTGGTGTGGTTTAGTGTATAAGCTAATATGAGGTAAAAGAGAAGCTGCGGGGCAGGGCAGGGACAGCATGAGAGTTAATATGGGCTCGACTACGCTTAGTGTCCCTCTAATATTCAGGTGAACACTGAGTAAACTAAATGGATGCCATTTACCCTGTAAGATTCAAAAGTGTTAGAAGAGGTTTGAGAAACAGACTCTTGTGCGTTGCTGACAGAAATCCATCCTAGTTTCCTGGAGAGTAGTTGGGCCATCTGGCCCAAAATTCAAACTTTCCTTAGGTTAACTGAGCTCTTCCAATTCTAGGAATTTGCTTATGGAAACACCTGCAAAGAGCAAAGATGTCCGCAAACAAAGTTCACTCCAGCATTGTGAGTAGGGCTGGGGAGGGGCTGACACAAGGGCCAGGCCGAGTCACAGCCACGCCAGGGATCGCCTATAGCAGGAGAATCACAGCTGAGCAGGGACACGTAGCTAGTGCAGAGCTGAACAGCTGTGTTGGTCCTGCGGATGGGGCTCAACCATGTTTTCTTCACTTTCTGAAAGATCATCTTCAACCTTGACTCACGTTGCAGAGCAGCGTGTATGCGTATAGTCTTCTGATTTCAACCCAAATGTTCATAGAATGTCCGCCATCGGAGGATACCTGGTTGTCAATAACAGTATGCCCAGGGAGCGAGATTTTCAGTACATCTGTTTCTGAACATTTTCCCATAGTTCTTTGTGTAATTTTAGAGTATTTGGAAAACTTATTATGGTCTCCCCACTGTCTTTCTTTTGTCCTATTCCTGGGCCCACTTGTTTCTTTTAGTAATGGATTTATGTACACTTTAAGCACTGCTGATGCAGAGTAGGATTGGCGAGTTTAAGTAGTGAAAATCTGGAGAGTGAAGGTAAACCAGCAGCAGATAGGAAAATCAGGACAATCTCCACGTTCACTGCCTGACATCAAGGTTCCTGTCTGCCTTAGGCGACAGTGCTTCTCTTGGGGTTGACTCCTGGGAGGCCTCATGCACCTGCTGGCCCAGGCTCCCACATCTACCTGCCTTTCCTGCCTTTAGCAGATGCCACCTAGATGTACAGCTTTCCTGTTGGAACGCTGGTGATAAAGTGGCTGCCCTCTCACCTTTTTATCTGGTGTGGATTTGTATCTGATTAATCTGTGAACAAGCCAGTCACATCAGGCACTCCTGCAAGACACTGAATGGCTGCTAGGCATATCACAGGCATACAACCTTATTGACTATTCAGAGAAAGTCAACTTAAAACCATGGGAAGACTTGAGGAACCAGGGACAGAAAGAAGGAAATATGCCCTGTAGATAGCTGTATAAATCTGCATATGCATAGAATAATCTGCATATGCATGAGATAAGTGATCATACAGGACTCTATAGAGTTAAAAGGCAGTAAGTGCTGTGGACAGGCAGGAAGCACAGAAGGAGGACAGGTGGGTTTCAGATGGACACAGGACTGAGTAGATGTGCAAGTGAGAGGCATGAGAGAGTGACAGGAGCAGGCTCATGTGGAGGTACTAGGACGGATCTTGCCTGGTGAGTTTTGGGGCAAAACATAGGAAGGATCCTGGGATCAGAACCAGGAGACGATGGGTTCCTGAGGTTGGCGGGGATGGAGGGTGTCAGAGACCCCTAGGCCGTGGTAATCCTGTTGTTTCCACTGAGTGGTGAGAAACCACTGGCAGGTGTGGAGCACAACGCTGATGTCACATCACTGGTTTTGCCAGGGTCAGCCTGGTGTCTCTGACGGGAAAGGGGGGATGGCTCAGAGGATCTGCAGGCAACAGGAAGGAAGTGACTGCTACAACTAAAGGGTCAGGAAGGCAAAACTGGATTGTGATATTGGTGACAGAGGTGAGCAGCTTCTGCAAGCACCTGGAGGCAGCGTCCACAGGAGCTGATGGTGGGCTGTCTGTGGATGGGGTTGGAGGTGGAGGTGAGCAGCTGCTGCAGGCACCTGGAGGCAGC
>PVKS010028202.1:0-12208 GCA_004027875.1 Aplodontia rufa | reverse complement strand
AAAGCTAGATACAACTTCCAGGTAAAGTAAGCTTTGTATTTTGTTTTAGGTTTGACTTTGAAGAAAACTGGCCCTTTTTCAAAATTAATATGACTAAGAATCTTTTAAACAAAAACCACAAGCCCACTAAACCTTATGCCTTACTTAGAAATCACAAAAGATGTATTACTATTTAATGATTAATTTCTGCACAATTAATGAGAAAATAGTTTTGCCATGTTTTCACATTTTTATATTTCCTCAATATCAGCTAAATGCTTCTGTGAGATACTTTGTCCCATGACCACGCTGTAGATCTTTTTTTTTTTTTTTTTGTTAAGAGAGAGAAGGAGAGTGAGCGAGAGAAAGAATCAATTTTATTTAGTTTTTCATCTAGTTTTCATTACTCCAACACTTAGCTATGTACAGTGATGCTGGGGTTCGAACCTGGGTCCTCATGCTTGCCAGGCAAGCACAATACCACTGAGCCACCACTTCAGCTCTATTTCATTTTTTTTTTTAAGAGAGAAGAGAGGGATAGAGAGAATTAATTTTATTTATCCTTTCATCTGGGTTTCGTTTTTCCAACACTGAGTTGTGTATGTGGTTATGGGGTTTGAACCACAGTCCTTGTGCATGCCAGGCAAGCATTCTACCACTGAGCTACCACTCCAGCCCCCATTTCATATTTTTAAAGTACTTAGTCCCTGTGAACTGGTAAGTTATGTAGATCCTCCACATCCCTGTGTTATCTAAAATTCTGAGGTACAATAACTGATTTTTTTTTTTAAGAGGGGATAGAGAGAGAAAGAAGGAAGCAATCTTTAGTTTTTCATGTGACTTTCATTCCTCAGACACTTCATAGTGTACGTGGTGCTGGGGTTTGAACTCACGTCCTCGCACTTGCCAGGCAAGCACTGTAACTGATGAACCACTGCTCCAGCCCAATAACTGATTTTTTAATGAATAACCTATTTCAGTTCTCAAATTTAAATGTATCCTAAAATGAATCCTCAATTATTTCAGAAGTCATTCTAAAAGGCAGTTCTAAGTCAGTGAATTTTTAAGTGGAGACTCTGAATCCTCTCCATGAAATAAATAACAGGCCCAAAGCATACATTGTCTAAGCTAACTTTATTCAAAAGATTACAGAATTCAACATTCACCCCTTTCATGAGAAGGTACTTATGTAGGGTACAATACTTACAGTAGTCAAGGGATTGGGAGTTGGTATGGGAAGCAATCCTGCACCAGGCATCAGACTTGTCATAGTTGGAGCAGGAGCCAATAAAGAAAGTGCTTTCGATTCCTCTGGGATTTTACCTGCAGAGGCAATTTCCAAACATTATGGAAAGCAGAAACACCACACCAACTTTACACTATGATTTTACAATAACCCTTGCACTTAAAAAATAATAATAATAAATGAATCTATCAGATCCGTATAAAGAAATAAATAAGAACTTAAGTCTTTCCTTTTATCCTGGCTCTACTAGGAAAAATAAAAGTGAGCAAAATTTCAAAGACTAACAATCTCATTAATGGAATATTATTTTAAAAACTGAATAATGTAGACAATTATTTAACACTTTGAGCTATGGGTCACCTGTACTGGAAACTTAATGTTCATGAACCAAACGATATCAAGCATGGACGCTTTCCCAGGACGGTGTTTTCGCGGTGATCGAAAGTTGTGTTACACATGACAACCGTTCGTGTTGGCTGCATCACTAATAGCACACAGAACATCAGATACAGAAAAGAAGAACATTTTTTAAAGTTTAATCCCCAGAAATGGCAAATAACCAAATTAGTCAAAAAAAAGAAAAAGAAAAAACAAATATGTGAATTGAAATTTGTTCCTTAATGAGTGCCCCTAGCCTATTACTGAAACTACCTTCTTGTGATGCAAACAATTGTGATAACCCTCCAATAGATTCAAGTTCAAATCAGAAGAAAACACAATCCTACTTCACATAATCAGTTTCAATTTAAAAGGAAGCCTACACCCATTCCATTAATACGGCATCTCACCAACAATGATGCCTAAAAAGAATCCAGTTCCAAAGAATATGCTTTGGGAAATTACTAAAAATCTGTGAGAATAACAAAAACAAAAAAGTTTAGGGAAACTTCTTAAAATACTAACATTTAGAACCAATTTATGTATACTTATCTGAAGAGAAATGGTGAAGGTTTAAAATGTCTAGCTTATAAACATTTTAAATGGTTAACAATAGTAACACTAAAATAATCTTAGAAACACTAAGAAAAAAATGCCTACAACCTAAAAAATGAAATCTTTACTCTGAAGTACATGATGTGCCATATGTAACTGAATTTTAATCAAATAATTTTGATTAAGACTGCAGCTTTCACGCATTTTTATCTTTACAAAAAAAAAATTCTTAAGTTGAATAAGTATAGATATATTTAGAACCCATGCTGTAGTTGGCTAAGTATTTCTATTATATCATCAAAAATGTTTTAAAATAAGTGTACAAAAAAAAAAAAAATCACACTAAGCTGAAATATACCATATGTAGTAAATTTTCAAAAGGACCATGCCTGGTTTCAGTGGTAAAAATCCTATTTAAAACAACCAGATGTGCAGAGATGAATCTCTTAACATTATTATTTGAATATCTCTAAAAAGGACGGAATTCAAGATAGAATTTAAAACTTGCTTTAAATAATTGCTATGTTTTATCACAGGAACATAATAAAAAGCATATTATAGTAACTTTAACAACTCTGCAGCATCTAAGTTTATAATACTTTGCCTAATTTCAAAAAGTTACTTTACTATTTCAACATAAATTCTGGAGAACAGATTTTTTTAACACACATAAAGATAAATAAAAGGTAGGTAGGCCTTATTGAAAACATCAATAACCTATTTTGTATGTGTTAGTTGCTAGTAATAACACATATATTTTTGTACATCCAAATACACACTATTTATATTGCTATCACACTAGCTTTGTTATAAATAGGTATTAAAAAAAAAAAACCTGAACACCCTTAATAAAAACAACTGGGGTCCTGAGGTGAAAGCCCTATGCTTCAGTACCCTAATTTATGAACATAAAAATAGTAATAATGAGTTCTAATCTAGTAATGTATCAAATTTAATATTACTTCTCAATTAATAAGCCAAACTATACATAAAGACAGTGCAGAAAGATTATACAAACAAAAAGATTGCTTAAATATGCCAAAAATTGATCACTTTATATTAAGAAGTCTCACTTCTAGCTTCAATACCAGTAGACTGTCAATACTCTCACTGCCTTTCATCTTGATAATGAATTACTATAAATGTAGAACTCTTCCTATAAGCACAATAATATTTTTGTCTTATTCTGTTAAAAGTCTTTAAAATATTCCATTCCTTAAATTTCCAAAATAAAATTTTATCAAAATTTACCCTCTAAATACTATATATTTATATAGAGTATATAAAAGTATTTAAACAATAGGATTGAGCATTTTTCCCAAGCTGTATTCCTCAAACACAGTGGAGAGAAAAATAATATCCCTCATATTATTAAAGGAAGTCCTAACCTCAGAAGCCATTTAGAAGCTGCTAACCTCTGAAGAATTTTCAACAAAAAATTCAAGCAAACAGAAAAGCACACACGCAAATAATCAACAGTTTCTAAAATATCCATTCCCCACATAGGCAACAAAGTCTTCATAAGACAAGGAAAATAGTTGTATAATGAATAATCATCATAAAATGCAAGACTCTTCTCCCTACCCCCACACTCTTCTCACTGTTCTAAGAAATTTGCTTATTTTCCTTAATGATTTTGTATGCCTAGAATTCTAGGGGGAAGGATGAAAATTAGAAGTCATCAGTTCATTTTTATGAGAGATGTTGACTTAGGGGGAAAAAAATCTACAAAAATGTTACACTAAGATCAGGAAGTGTTCCTAAGATCCTCATAAGTGTTTTAATGTTTGAAGTATAAAATGTACCTGATCAATCTGTAAACATCAATTAAGACTCACACTGAGTTTCTCAATAATACTATAATTTACTGCATGAAAATTTATTTTGTATTAAGACTGTGCTGTCTAAATCATCTCCCAATATAATTTGCAACACGTTATGAACTTTAATGGAATACCATTTACAAAGAACTGGAAAACCAGCTCACAAGTTAAAGTGAAAGAGATTTAACAAAACAAAAACAAAAACAAAAACAAAAACAAAAAAAGGGACAAAATAAAGAAAAAGAAATGAAATTAAAGTAAAACAATAAAAAACAGAGACAGGGCGTCCATCTTCTGCGGTTCAGACTCCGATCTCATTTCCCCAATGAAGGTTTCACTTGACGGCAGGTTTAGTGGCATGGCAAACAATGCCTAACTCAGGCAAGTGTAACAGGTCTGCCTTGGCCAGTCTAGTCATCTAATAATGCACAAATATCACATAGAGAAAACATACAAAACCAAATTAATAGTCAAAATCCATCTACCAGAAAATGTGGACATAAAGTTATGACTGATGATTAGGCTGACACCTTTGTTAATGTTTGACCTTATCTTTCGTAAGTGTTAACATTTATAAAAAGAAATCTGAAATGCACGCAACAACAAAAAGAGGTCATATTTAGACAAGTATAATGAAAGTATATTTTATTTTGAAATGGCATGTTTTAATAACAATAGTTAATGCTTAATATGTTATGAACCTGTTACACATCAAACATTACTTTTACAGCTTAGGATCTTCTCACATTACTATCTGAATTTAAAAAAAAAAACAGCCAACTAAAAAAACTTTTCTTAGAACTTTTTCTATGGTTTCTTTCACTTACATGATGATTGTTTCTAGGAAAGAATGCAGTCAGTGACATGCAGAGCAGACTGCTCACAGCACCATAGTACATCTCTTCTTACAGAACTTCCTCCACTGTATGCTTTCCTAGGGTTTATTTCAAACCTGCTATGCTATCTTTTTGTATAATAATGCATTATTTATTTCCTACATAATCAGACTTTTAATAGCTGCCAAATTCTTCATGTTCTATAAATTCATCTCTGCTGTATTTAATAACTGATGAAAAATGTGTATCTAAATGTTTCCTAATACCAGTTATTTTGTTAATGTTCTAAAGTATTTACTTATGCTTAACAGAATTACTACATAAAAGAATGCTTAAATAGTAAAACTTTGTCTCTATATGGTGGTAATAAAAATAACTAAAAATCTATAACTAAATGTGCATTTATTTGTGTCTATTTAGTAAAACAAACACTAAAAGGGCCCTCTACATGCTCATAAATAACCTTGACCATTTATAACATATCAGTCAGGGCTTCTCTGACCTATGAAATATTCTATGGGAATATAACAAGGTTCCAAAAATGCAACACTGATATAAAATTGTTCCTTTCAATTCAGTGTGACTTAACATAATAAAAGACCCTGTGTTGCTGGTGGTATAATTTTCTGATATAATATTCCAGTTTAATACACCACCTACTTGATTTTTTTAATGAGGTTTCTTGGTATGAAATTTCCATACGGAGTATACAGAACTAAACCATTAACCAGCTTCTTTCCCACCTTATTTTCCATTTTGGGCTCACTGAACTTCTACAGAACCCCAGGTAAGTAATATTTTCCCTATCCACTCTAATCCCCCCAAACATAAAACACACTTTCAAATTTACTTAAAAAAAATAAAAATAAAAACAACAACAACAACAACAAAAAAAAAAACCCACAGAATGTCCTGTTCTGGGACTTCAAAAATACCAGCCTGGTACTCACTGTATTTGGCTATAAATTTTTGACATCCCAGAACAGACATTCTGAAATAAGACTAAAACCCTGAAAGTGAAGTAAATTAGTATACATTAAACTATCTTAATGTAACCTGGTTACTACCAGAGGTATTAAAAATTACACATGAAGACCCATTAAATTGTTTCCAATAAACTTCTATGTTGTAAAATAGCTATTATCATCTACCAGAAAATATCTTCTAAGGACATTTAAATTTACAATAACCCAATTCCAAAAATTCACATATACATGTCATACTGCTCTAACCAAAAGTTAATTACACACAACTGTCAAAATTCAGCACAGCCTATTATATGTGAATGGTTCTGTAAAAAAGAAGTTACTAAAAAATATTAGTAATAATTAGCTCTTAAAGTGTCATAAAATTTAACTAATAAATGTAAGACCTTTGTTCCTATTCCTATCTTGAACAACTACTTCCTTGATGGAGACTTTGAAAAATTGCTTACCAGAATTTTTTTTCAGTTACACTCCAAAAATAGCCAAAAAAAAAATATAAATTCCAGTTGCATAGCAAACTACTACACTGAATACAGAACAATCATCTTACAATAAAATGGTAAATTACCTTAAAATACTTGAAAGTACAATTTTTAAATATTTTTCTTATAAATGTAGGGTCATTTAACCCTAGCTTCCCAAAATGTGTACACTTGTTATTTGTTACATTATTAGTACTGTACACATAGGTAGATGCTTGCTTGTTCAGTTAGTCATTTCCCATACCAATTTATCTACTTTATATCTCAGAAAGCTGCTTCACAATTTGCAAATTTACTACAGAAAGCAAACAAGAAGCCAAATACTTTATGCAGCTACGAAATCTTAAACATACATAAGTAATAAATTAACCACTGTAATATAATTTACCATTAGGTAAAAATTCTTTCTTCTCCAAAATTCATTCTTGCTTTCTCTCACACACACATCAGAGTACTGTCTACTTGCTAATTTCTAGGAAGCCAAAGGCTATAGTAACAGAACGGAGATTAAAATAATAGGAAAAAAAGTGAGATACTAACCTTCTGCACAAGGAACAACTATCAGAGCTCTGTCAATAAAAACCGTGTTAGTTAGATGCTGGGCCACACCAACACTTGATGGGTCACGAAACTTAACATAACATACTTTGGAGGAAAAAGCAAGAGGGGCGTTGCTGCAAGAGAAAAACAAAAACAATTGGACTAATAAACATTTGCTTGGTTTTGTCATTTTCACTTAAAACTTCTTTCTTACATCTCTACATACTCTTACCTAAGCAAGACTTAGAAAATTTTTATTGCTAAGGATCATTAAAACATGAAAACCACAAAATGATGGTTTGTCTTACAAGATGAAGGAATCTAGGCAGTCCTACGGCTTTATATATTAAACTTGAAACTCAATCAGTCCTAAACCTGAGTGAAATGTGAAATCAGCTGATGTAACCCAAATATGTTCAACCAGTGTGTAATCCCAAAGGGGCAAAATCCCTTTTTGAAAGCTCCACTTCCCAGAATTCCATCCTAACCCTTCTTAAACGTCATTCCGCAGCACATCACTAAAAACAGGGCTAGGGGTGTAGCTTGGTGGTAGAGCACTTGCCTTGTGCAAGTCCCAGGGTTCATCCTCAACAACAAAAGAAAAAGTCATTAAAACTTCACAGTGGTCAGAGGTTGGAGATATTTCAGTGGTAGAGCACTTGCCTGCCATGAACAAGGTCCCGGGTTCAATCCCCAGCACCGCATACACAAATAAATAAAGGAAAAACAAAAATCAGATTTAAAAAAAAAATCTTCACAGTGATCTTAGAAACAAATCAGGTAATTTGGAATTAAATTGGTCTTTTACACATACCAGGTAAGTTTCAGGATAGACACTATGTGATTTTCCAAACTAAAAAAATTGTAACAAATTTTACACACTTTGCTGTTTTAGTTAAAATACTAGAGACTCTAGTCCATTGATTCAATTCCATCTAGGGTAGACTTATAATAAAAAAGAAACTAAACACTGCAGAAATAAAAAGAACTTTTCCGTACTATACATGTGTCTTGTTAGATTCCCAAATATACCACTCTCATAGACAATCATTTTTGTCAACATATCAACAATTGTCTTTCATTAAAGTCTACAACTGTCTTTGGCAAGAAAAAAATACCTGAACAATATATACCTAATCTATAACATAAATGTACATTTATTTCAAACATTACATTTTTCACACAAAAAAGATCATGTAAAAAAACATCATATAACTTATATAATAACAGTAATTTACTGTGGTTTACAAAACAGGCCTAAAGCACAATCTCTGAACTACAAAATGGCAAAGTCAGGATTTAAAGTCTAATCATGTAATTTCAAATCTCATGAAACCTTAATCATTTGATTATTCAACAATTTCAAAACCATTCTGAGGGGCTAGGGTGTAGCTCAGTGGTGGAGTTCAATTATAGTATGCACAACGCCCTAGATTCAATCCTCAACATACCTCTCCCTGTAAAATACCATTTTAAGTTACTATTTGGTCATTCCACAAATACTATTTGTTTTTAAAAGTTCAAAAATCTTCTCTGTAATCCCTCACATTAGAGTAACAAATCCATCTTTAAACAATATAGAATAACCACATTAATGTTGGTGTAAGTTCACATATATTTATACTATTAAGTCAAACACTGATAAAATGTATTTGCATTTAGAACTCGAAAAAATATATATCTCCATATCCATATGATTTAACTAGTAAGGCTTGTTGGTGAAAAGAAAAGAAAACCTCTTTTCTATTCAATTCAATTCAATTTCTCTACCTAAGGTCATTCAAACCCAGGATTCTTACCAACCCTCACCAAAAATTCCCCATTACTTAATATCTGAGTAAATACATTTCATGTATTGTCTTCAAGCTTACATTACCAAATCTCCAATTTAGTCCTCTTCTGAGCACTAGATTCTGAGATTCAAAAGCTGATACTACATTTTGATCCACCCCTAGCTCACTAAATCCAAATACATCACTCATTCTCCTTCCTTACCAATCCCACCCTTGGTCCTCTGTTTCGTATTTCAGTTAAAAATATCACCACAGGGTTGGAGCGGTGGCTCAGTGGTTCGGACACTTGCCTGACATGTGTGAGGACAAAGGTTCAAACCCAGCGCCATGTACACAACCAAGTGTCGGAGAAACAAAAGCCACATGAAAAACTAAATAAAACCAATGCTCTAACTATCCCTCTCTTTTTTTAAAAAAAAAGAAAGAAAAATAAAATCACCACAATTCTTCCCAGGTCTGTAACCTGGGAGATACAACAGTCTATTAGTGCTACTTGCCAAGTATTTCCAAAGCTCCTTCTGAGTACATGGTAGATTCCATTTCTCTGTCTAATGTGTCTATTTTGTAGAGTTTAAGAACCACTGGCTCTTTCTCTGACATAGCAGCTAGCAATGTTCAAGAGAAAGATGGAGATTCACCAGCTTCATCCCAGAATGTCCCAGTGAGTAGAGTTCCAAACCCCACCAATTTAAGAAATAGTCTCCTTTGTCAAACTGAGATTTGGTTTATTTCTAAAACCCTGCCTATAAGTGACTAACAAATTGCCCTTGATCTTTTCATCCTCTCATCCTATTGGCCAATAAATCCTGCTGAGTATACCTCCCAACTATTTGCCACATTAATTTTCATCATTCTCATTATCAAGGCCTTAATTTAGGTCTTCAGCATCTGTCAGCTACATTACTAGAATGATTCCTAACCAACCACACTGCATCTAGCTAACCTCACCCTTTATTACTGATTTTCCACAAAAACTCACCCTTCTACACCCTTAATTGCATCATGTCACTCCACAGATTATATTTCCTTAAAGGCATCCTTCTGTTCTTGCTTCATTATGTAAGTATATCCACAACTCCAGGCTTACAAATACCTGTGGTTCTTAGACCACACCCTGGGTCTTTGTGCCTACTGTTCCATTGAGCTATGATGCCCTGATTTCTTTTTTTTTAAACCCAATTCCACTTTTCTCCAAGGCTCAAGTTTCATGTCTTCGCTAAGTTATCTTAAATACCTGTACGATCAAGACATTCTTCAGAGCTTCAGCACAGACATTATCAAAATTTCTTTTCGTGGAACTCTCAAAAGATGCTATTGGCTTCTCTAAACAAAACTGATCAGCCTCCTGTCACAAGAGTCCATTTCACTGGCTGACCAGCAACCTATTTACAAGGGTAGTCGGGTTTGACTAAATGAAATGATCAGATCTTTGTTAGGCCGAAAAGTGGCTTAGGCCAGATGATGCGACAGAACCCATCTACAAAGAAACTGAGCAGATAGAAAGCAGCAGTCAATCACCTTGATTGTTGATACCTTTTTCTGGTTCCTAGGCCCACTTCCCAGCAGGCCTGGCTGTTCTATAATCATTGTCACTCTGTCTTTTTAATAAACAATGTCTGTTCTTAAGGTAGACTGGGCAACACGGTTTCTGTCCTTGAAACCGAAAAATTAAATCTGATTATAATGACCCACTAACACCTAGCAACGGCAACAGGAATACTTCTAGTCCTGAAATTTTCACAAAACAAGCCATCACTTTAGTTACATTACCTAAACTGAAAGATCCTTTTGTGAAAGAATGAAAACCACGTAATCACCATTGAAAATTAAGAACACACTGCCAAATATCCCTAGTTGAAACTCACTTCATTTTCAACTTAAAATATCCACAGGAATAGGAAATTTGAGACTGATCTGCAAAACAACTACATGTGAAGACAGGATACCATGATCTGAGAAACCTGGGAACTGGTTAAAAAATGTTTGTCTATTCTGTTCTAAAAAACATTAAGAAGCATGGATGTGAGGAATGGCTACATTGCAGCTTTAAGCATTTTCTTAATCTTCATCTGTAATTACCCTTTTTGAAATAAAGCCCAACTTACTTTTTTTTCCAATAAGTTTATTAACATGTATTTGTGGTACTACGGGTTGAAACTAGGACCTCATGCCTACTAAGCATGTGCTGTACCACTGAGCCACATCCCCAATTCCCAACTTACTGTTATGCACATGTAAATATTTAAGCTTTTCAAGAGGGGCAGTAACATTAATTTGAACATAATACTAAAATGAGATAGTGGCCAGTCTCCACAGAGATGAAATCTCAGCAAACAAATGCATATTTATTTATATACCAGTATTTCCAAACCTTATATTAAGATCTTTCTAGTATATCTAAACTAATAAATTTACTTTTCTTTCCTTTTTTCCTGTGCTGAGAACCAAACCCAGGGCATCATCACATGCTAGGCATGCACTCTACAAACTGAGAAACTGAGCCACATTTCCAGTCCCTAGATTTACTTAAAACAGAATTCTCCTTTTTTTTAAATCTTTTTTTTTTTAAGAGAGGACAGTGAGAGTAAGAGAGAGAATCAATTTTTATTGAGTTTTTTCACATGGCTTTCGTTGCTTTGACACTTAGTTGTGTATGTGGGTGCTGGGGTTTGAACCTGTGTACTCATGCATACCAGGCAAACGCCATAACAGCCGAGCAACCACTCCAGCCCCAAAATTGTCATTTTTTAAAATATAATTTTGACAGTTATAGTTTTTAAAAGGTTACATACTCTAATTGGTCTAAAAATAAGATTCCACAGAATGTAGCATTATGCGTATTTAGCAAAATTTGGTTTGACCATTAATTTTATGTCTTCTTTCATTCAAAATGGTGATAGCCCGCACACTTTCTGAAAGCCATGATGAAATAATTAGGTCCAACATTTTATATCAATGTACACTGGGTATCAGCACATCAAGGAAATTTTGAAAAGAATGTAATCCAAAACATGGGAAAAATCAAAGAGTTTTATGTATGGAAATATTAATTGATGCATTTTATAATAGGGCTTCTCCACAGGGCTCCACTGGTACTTTGGCTAGCACAATCTCCCCTTATATAGACTTTCTTATGAACTGTTAACACTTAATGCTAGGTAGGCCAACCAAACACCACTGCTGACAATTAAAAACACATTATCAAATGCATCCAGCTGAAATTCACTTATTTGTAACTTTAAAAAAAGGTAACCAAAATATGAGACAGAATTTCCAAACACAACACACTTAGCACATATTACAGTCTTCAAATATTACTATAAACAAAGTATGGGAATATGAAAAATGTTATTACAGTTTAAGTGAAAAAAGTTTACAATCCTAACTATGAATCTTTTGATTATACTACGTTATAATAAACATTTTAAAAGACTGGAAGGAAATAGATGCAAATGGAAAGGGTTGTAACAGGATGGTAGGATCACAGGTGTTGCTTTTTTCCCCCATATTTTCAACAAAGTGGTCATACTGATTTTAATTTAACTAAATAAATTCAAATAAGTAGTTAATAGATCTTTACCTTTCATTCT
>PVKS010028201.1:0-26686 GCA_004027875.1 Aplodontia rufa | reverse complement strand
CTCATTTGTGGTGGCTAGAGCTGAACCCAGGCTTGGGGGAAAGTAGATAAACTCATGGATTAGAACCATAGAATAAAAATGCAATATGTTAATATTTATGAGATACTGCATAAGATATTTGAACAAGCTATACTGCATGACTTTACAAAAACATAAATGTTTAATCCTATTATCAAATACAACAAAGAATAACAAAGGGTGATAGGAAGGGAGGAGAAGGGGAAATGTTGGAACTGAGATAAAGCAAGGAACATTCCAAGCATTTATAAGTATGTCACTGAATATACTATAGTCATGTATATAAAAAATGTTCTTCATAGGTATAAGAATTATGACACTGTATTTAGGTTTTCTTAGGCAGAATTTAGGACTCAGAAGAGAGGCAAGGGATTAGGGACGGGAGGAGGGATGTAGAGGGTACAGAGGGGAGATATTGACCAAATTGTATTGCTGTTGTGTGCATCTAGGAATATGTGACAGCAAATCCCATCATTATATACAACTTTTATGCACTAATAAAAAATAAATTTAATAAAAAATAAATAATTTATATATTTCTTATTGTATTATTTATAAGTATACTTTTATAAGAATTTATTTGAATCTCAGAGCTCTTTTAATTAATATCCCTTCCAAAGCTAGTTAGATTGTATTGTTCTTGTGATGGTGCTATCTGCATTTTTTCCGTGAAATTATTTGCCCATTTGCATGTCTACTGACTTTAAAGCTACAATAATCAGGACATTCCGGTTGTGGCATAAGAATACACATGTAGACCAGTGTAACTGATTTGATAATCCAAAAGTAAACTCTTATGTTTGGGACAATAGATTTTGCATAAGAGAGTCAAGACAGTTCAGTGGGGGAAAGATGGACTATTCAATCAACAGTGCTGGACAGTTAGATGTTTATCCTATTTCACACAACGCACAAAAATTACCTTAAAAGTATGATATGCCTCAACATAAAAGTTGAAATTATGAATCTTTTAAGAGAAAACTGGAGAAAATTCTTATGAATGTGAATTTGATCCAGTAAAGAAATGTGACAAACTTTATAAAAATTAAAACATCTGTTTCAAAAGACACCATTGGGAAAATGAAAAGCAAATCACATACTGGGAGAAAGATAACCACAACTTGGATGTGAAAATATAACTTGAATCCTAAATATGCAAAGAAAATTTTAGACAACTATACATGAGAAAAATATTGGAATAGTTATTTCACCAAAAGTACATATGATAGGCCACTAAACATAAGCTTTATGGTTCTAGCTATATGAAATGTCCAGAAGCAGGAACGTGTATAGAGGCAGAAATGAAGTTAGTGATTGACTGAAGCTGGGAGCAGAAAATGGTTGCAACTGTAGGTGCACAGGAGGGATCTTCTAAGGCAATAGGAATATTACAAATTTGAATTTGTTGATTGTTATATAACTTTATATATTTCCTGAAAGCTATTGGATCAGACATTTAAAATAGGCAAGTTTTAGGTGTTTAAATTATGTCACAACAAGCTTGTTAAAGAAAAGGTTCCAGAAATCCATGATGGTGGATTAAGCAGGCATTTCTCAGTAAGATGGGTAAAATGGTTTTCATTAAGATTCAATATTGAATAGTCAGAGCATCCTGGAGAATCAGAAATTTTTCTATGTTGAACAAAGAAGAAAGAATTCATTGAGGCTGAGCCAGTTGTTGCAGCAGCAGCAGCTGTGCGCTGGTTCATTGTAGAGGGGAGGGATTACCACATGCAGTCTGTAGACAGATTTAGTGTGCAAAAACCTGAGATCAGAAAAGTATCCTGAACTTTGTTGATGCAGAGGCTTCCCTGTGCACTGGTGTTTGGAAAGTGCTGCTTCTCAACTGCTAGTGCAGAGTGGAGGCAGAGTCATTTGAGGCAGCCTTACTGTTGCTGCTGCTGCTGGAGTCAGGAGATCAGGGCAAACACTGCCACACTAACAGGCAAGTGCCTACCATGCAGCCTAGGGTGTACCTAGCCGAACTTGAGTGTAACAGGCACAGAGAAGATTGTACCCAAAGACATTTGAGTCAGAAAAGCAAAGGGAAGTCCAACTCATTTCTCCCTTGAGTCTGGTGCCTCCTGTGACCAGGTAAGTTGGGTTGGGAATCTGAATAGGCCCATGTGAAGACACTCAAGGGCTAAGCCTGGGAAGGTTGTGTTTGTGGGCAGAAGAGTGGCCCAGTTCAATTCTTCATTCAGAGGCTTTTGAGATACAGATCCCTAACAGAGGTCAACATCTGCCATGGCCTAGAGTTGTATTGGTCTAATCTATCCAAAGAAGATATCACCCCGCAAAAACCCAACCAACCAAACAGCAACAACAAAAACCTCTAAGGTCTGATTAGACCTAAGCTGAAACTCCTTCTACAGAACTCCCCAGCAGTCCAACTCTGGTTGCGTATCATACTCTGGTCTGTGCAAACAAAGATCCAAATGACAATACTTCCCATTCTATCCCACCATATAGTGGTGGGAAGGGAAGTTGAGAGCTATTTCACCAGCTTCAGTCTTGGGCCACTCTAGCTGGCAGCTTGGTGAGCAACACAAAAAGAGGAAGGGGTCAACCCCCAGTCCTTGCTCTCTCTCTCTCAGTACATAGTCCAAGAAGAAACAGAAAGTAGAGTTGGGCAGAGGCAGGGACCATCCATGTTTGTCAAACATTTTGAACACTTAAGTGGAGAAAATTGGAGTCCATATCTTCAGTTTTCATTAAGGAAATTTATTTCTTTTTTGTTGTAGTTTTTTTTGTGTGTGTGTGTTCTTGTTGTACTGACTGGTTCATGGATGAATGTGTGTGTGTGTGTATATATATATATGTATATATTATATAGTATATATGTGTATTATATAATATATATTATATTATATATATAACATTTCTTTTCTCATTTTTAGCATTTTTATGTAGTTATTTTTGCTTGCTACATCTTTTGAGGGTGAAAGGTATTTGGTTTGCTTATTTTTTTTTTATTTTTATTAGAAGAATATAGAAATACAGTTGAGAGGGAAACATTATCAAAACATTAGCAATCAATGGATATAAACTTTGTTATCGAGGGGAAAAACCAGATCATGGATAACCACCTTGGAATTTACCTATTACAGTTTCCCCCAGAAGAACTCATGCGTTAAATGGGTAGTTTGTGGAAGAATGACATCGGCTTCTGGGATGGTTCCCCCATCTTCCCAATCTCCAGACTCCTATGAGTTCTTCATATACCCTCCCCCCGCCCCCTCCCTACACCTCCAAGTATCCTATAAAGCCATTAGGGGGATGGCTCTATTTTTTTTATTTTATTCTCATTTGTTTTTTCTCTTTCTCTCTTTTCTTCTCTTGCTAACAGCCAAATTCTATTATCATTCATGTTTCCTTTGCTTTGTTTCTTTTTTTTCTCCTCCTTCCTTATAACCATAACTGATATATCCCTCCTGCATTAACTCTGTTCACTTTTAGAAATTGTAAACTCTGTTTTACCTTCCTATCATATTTTCTTTTCTCTTAGTGAACTGTAATTTTATCAGCTTTTAGAACTAATCGATTTATATCATTCCTGCTCCCACCATTCATACTGTTGTAACTATTAATGATGTGAATGACATAATTGACACTTGTTGTTTGCTGTAAAGCCAGATCAAATTTGTGGTTACTTATTGATTTTGTTCTTGGCAATGCTGGTCCTGGCATTTCTGTTTGATATACGTAATTAGTGTTGAAAATGTCATGATAGGATATCAGGTATTTATTTTATTGTCATGCATTGTTTGCATTACTGAATGCTATTGTTTGTTTTCCCTATTGTGTGAGTGGTTGGGGACTACAGAGACAGTACAAGTTCCCAGAGTAGAAACAGTTTCTGAACTAAACTCAACCAAAAGTCAGTGTATCTTGCTACACACAAATTAATGACATTCAAATTTCAACTATACTTTAAAGCAAAGAATAGAAGAGTCAAAACCCCAAACTAAAAACCATGTCCCAAGTAGAAATGACTAGAAGTGGACACGCTGGTCCCACTCATGGACAAACACTGCTACAACAAAAATGGAGAATTAAGATAAAGTCTGTGGATACCCCAACTATGATGGGGTCTCAATATAGATCACTCTAGAACACTTGGCAAGTGAAGGCTATGCTTTAAAAAGGACCACACATAAGACACGAAGAAATGTCAATTCCAACAGATGCATAAACCTCAATATAGAAATGCAATAAATGAAAAAAATTCAGCACAACATCTTTAGAAGTTTATAATTCACCAGCAAATAACACAGAATATTGAAGTGGATGGAACACCATATAAAGAATTCAAAAGAACGGTTATAAAAATTGTCAAAGAATATCAATCAAGAGAATTGAATTAAGGAAGTCAGCACAGGATATGAATGAGAAATTCAATAAAGATAAAGACATTGAAAAAGAACCAAACAGAAATCTCAGAAAAACACAATAAATCAAATAAATAGTTCAGTTGAAAATCTCTCTACTAGATTAAATAATGCTGAAGGCAGATTCTCAGAGCTAGAAGACAAAGTATCCAGCCTTGAACATTCAGACAGCATTTAAAAAAGTAAATAACCATAATAAGAATATACAAAAATTCTGGGGAAACATTAGGGACCAAATTTAAAAATCATAGGAACTCAGGAAGATTTTGAGGATCAGCTAATGGAATGGATAACTGCTTTAGAGAAAAATATTAACAGAAAATTTTGGAAAATTTGAAAATGAAATGGACATCCAGATACAGAGGCACTCAGAACTGTAAATAGCCAAAATCAAAAAAGAATCTGTCCACAACACATATAATTAAAATGTCTTAACAAACAGGATAAAGATGGAATTTTAAAATTTTCAAGAGAAAAATGTCAGGTCACATTCTGAGGTAAGTCAAGAATCACTTCTGATTTCTAAGTACAATCTCTGAAAAGACCCAAATTAATAAAATTGGAGATGAAAAAGCAGAAATCTAGCAGACCATTAAGAAATATTTTGAAAACTTATATCCCAATAAACTGAAAGACCTAGAAGAAATTTATATATTTATAGACATACAATCTTCCAAACCTGCATTAGCAAGACATAGAAAATCTAAATAGACCAATAACTTGTAATGAGATGGAAGCAATAATAAAAAGTTTTCCAACAAAGAAAAACCCAGGAACAACTGGATTCTCAGCTGAATTCTACCAGATCTTTAAAGAAAAATTAATGCCAATACTCCTCAAATTATTTCATGAAATAGAAATCAGAATCACACACAAACCAAAACCAGATAAGCTCTAAATGTTAGTAACCCTGATCAACTTAGATGCAAAAATTCTTAATAATACAGCAAATCCTGTTTAACAACATGTTAAGAAGGGTATACATATTAAGATGACCAAATTGTGTTTATCTCAGAAATACAAGGATGGTTTAACATGCAAATAAATAAATGTAACTTACACATAAGTAGAATTAAGAATAAAAGTCACTTAGTTATCTCAAAAGATTCAGAACACATTCATGATAAAATCACGAAGGAATAAGGAATAGAAGGAACCTACCTCAACATCATAAAAGCTATATATGATAAACCAAAGCCAACCTCATAGTAAATGGGTAAAAACTGAAAGGATTTCCTTTAAAATCTGGAATGAGACAAAGAGGTCCACTCTCACCTCTCCTATTTAATAAAGTAATAAAAATTCTAGTCAGAGCAATTAGGCAAGAGAGGGAATTAAAAGGGTTTATAAATCATAAAAGAATAAGTCAAATTATTGCTGTTTGCAGATGTTATGTTCCTACATTTAAAAGATCCAAAACGTTCCACCAAAAGATGTTAGAGCTAATAGACAATTTTAGCAAAATGCATTACAAAATCAATAGATAAAAATCAATAGTTTTCCTAAATATCAACCATGAATATGCTGAAACAAATCAGGACAGAATTCCACTCACAACTGTCTAAAACCCAAACCAAAACAAACAACAACAACAACAAAACCCTAAGAATAAATCTAACCAAAGAAGTAAATGATCTTTACAACAAAAACTACAGAACAGTGAAGAAAGAAATTGAAGAAGCTCTCAGAAAACAGAAAGAACTCCAGTGTTCATCAATAGGCAGAATTAATGTTGTTAAAATGGCCATAATACCAAAAGCAGTACATAGACTCAACGCAATCCCCATCAAAATACTAATGGCTTTTTTCACAAAACTAGAAAAAAAAGTTCTGAAATTCATTTGGTAGAGCAAAAGCCACAAAATGCCAAAGCAACTCTAAGCTGAAAAACAATGCTGGAGGTACAATACCTGATTTCAAACTATACTACAGAGCTGTGTAACAAAATTGCATGGTATTTACATAAAAACAGACATGTAGACCAGTAGTAAAGAATAGAAGACAAAGAGACAAACCCACACCTCCACACTCATTTGATCTTTGACGAAGGTGCCAAAAAGGCATGTTGGAGAAAAGAGAGGCTTTTTTAACAATGTCGCAAAAACTGGTTATGTCTATGTAGAGAATGAAACTAGACCTTCATCTCTCATCCTATATGAAAATCAGCTCAAAATGCATCAAAGAACTTAGATTTAGACCAGAAACTATGAAAGTCTTGGAAGAAAATTTTCAGTCAGCTCTCCAGCATTTAGGCAAAGGCAATGAATAACTTTCTGGATAGGAGGCCTAAAGTTCAGGAAATAATGCCAAGTGTTAATAGATGGGATGTTATCAAATTAAAAAGCTTCTGCATAGTGAAGGAAACAATTATGAATATGAACAGAGAACGTGGAGAATGGAAGAAAATCTTTGCTAGCTACTTAGCTGACAGAGGATTGATAGATAGAATATATGAAGAATTCAAAAAGCTTAACAACAAAAAACCAAATAACAAAATTAATAAATGCACAAATGAATTAAACAGATGTTTCCCTAAAGAAATATAAATGGCCATCAAAAATATGATAAAAATGTTCAACATCATTAGCAATTAGGGAAATGCAAATCAAAACTACACAGAGCTTTCATCTCACACCAGTCAGAATCCATCAAAATACCAACAATAAAAGCTCTAGAGAGGATGTGGAGAAATGGGAACAAATTTACACTCTCAGTGGGACTGTAAATCAGTACAACCACTATGGAAATCATCACAGATTTTCCTCAACAGAGTAGGAATGGAATCACCACATGACCTAGCTATACCACTTCTTGGTATTAATCCTAAATAATTAAAGTCATCATAATATAATGATACATGTATATTCATGTTTATAGCAGTACAAATCACAATGACTAAACTATGGAACCAGCCTAAGTGTCTATCAATGGATGAATGAATGAAGAAAATTTGGTACATATACATAATGGAATTTTATTCAGCAATAAAGAGAAATGAAATTATGCATTTGCAGGAAAATGAACGGAACATATGTTAAATGAAATAAAACAAACTCAGAAGTTAAAGGGTTGTATGCTTTCTCTCATGTGTGGAAGCTGGAGAGATAAAGGGAAAAAAAGTGGGGGCAGGGATATCAAGAAAATCAAAGGGAGATCCATAGAAGAATGGGATCAGGGAAGAGGAGGAGGGGCTGCAGGGGAAACTGTTGGGGAGTGACACTGGCCTAATAATATTGTTATATTGTGTGCATGTGTGATTATGCAACAACAAATCCCATATTATATCCAAGTATGCAACTATAATGGACCAATAAAAATGTTGAAAGAGAAAAGAAAAAAGAAAAAGTTCCATAGAATCATAGAATCACACAATTCAGCCCAGTAGCAGTGTGTTTTGGTAATGTAACAACTTTGTAATGTTTTCATACCCATGCTTGTGCACGATATAAATGAAATATATATGGCATCTCTATAATCTTGAGATATAGAATATGATCCTACTCTTCAACCAATTTACACCTCCAAAGTCTTTGCTGTTTATCTACATTTACTGCTCTTTAGACTTGTTTGTATTCAAGAAATATATATTGGTGACCTGCTAAATGGGAGTAGTTGTGAGACAAGTTGAAAATTGCAAGATAAGTCTAAATTAATTATTTAAGGACCATACTACCACAGAAATGAATCTAAATAGGATATTAATTTTTCTGTAAAGAATTTTAATTTCCAGGATTGCTCTTTCATTCAACATTAGTTTTATGTGTTCTTGATCATATATCATTAAAGTAATTTGAAAGAACATAGAAAAGGAAATTATAATCCTGGAAAGTTACTAAAAATGAATTACTTATACATCTGGGAAATATCAGATAAAATACATTTATATTTCTTTAATGAATTTGATCAAATTTCCTACGATATTCTTAAGGAATTTGATGGAATTTCTTATAATAACCACAAGTGAATTTAAAGGAAATCTACTCAATATATTATTATTATTATGTATTTGGCAATTTAGATTTTGGCCTAGGAGGACCAGATAAAGGTCTAATGAAAGAGACCATGAATAAAAGCAAATGTATAAGAAACAGAGATGTTGAAATATAAGAATTTTATAACACTTTTGGGGGCAGACAATGGGTGAGTAGGCAGGGTCAGGCTGTCTTACTTAACCTCTAGGTATTGTATTGTCAATGCAGTATATGACATTAATTAGGAAATGGTCAATCTCTAAACCCTTGTAGATAGGAGATATATTTTATTCATTTTTGAAACTTCAAAGCCCTGAAATATTTGAAATTTTGTGGAATTGTTTCTTGGCATGAAAACTTTTAGCCACGAGCATAAGACTCTGCCGGTGATGTAAAAACACCCTAGGTTATTTGGTCCTAGGACAATCTACCCTTTGTTTAGGATACTGCAAAAAGTGGATCTCTTGTACACCTGCTCTTATGCACAGATATAGGAATGTTTTCACAGATTGTAAAGGAATTCTTTTAAAGCTGTCTCTCTCTCTCTCTCTCTCACACACACACACACACACATACACACAATGTTCATTAAGTAACAACGAAGAGATCCACCAGTGTACATGTGTGTTTTCCTTATTGTAATTATTTGTGTGCAGATTTAGTTGTCAAAAATCTTCTACTAAATATGAAATAAATGTTATGTAAAGCATTCGGTAGTCAGGAACCAGTCCCCTGTTACTGATGTGGGGGTTTTGAGATGAGGGCAGATTCTCTATTCATGCTGACAAAAATGGAGTTTGGGCTCACTGCAGATCTCTACAGCTAAAACAGCCCATTTTTAGTGTTTGCAGCTATTCCTAGTTAAAATTGGGAATTTGGGCTTGTTGCAGGTTTCTGCAGTGAAATAGTGTTAGAAGCTACCCAGGTAAGAGCTGGGTTTTTCCACACTACTGTGGAATGGTGTGTTGCAGCTTTTGGTGTAGAAATACCCCAGGAATTCGGCACCAATCTCCAGGCTTCTTGTCTCGTGAATTTGAAGAATAAAATCCACAGACAACCATGTAAGGTAAGAGTTAAATGAGTAGGATTTATTTAAGGAAGGAGAGCCGAATCTCCACAAATTAGAAGCAGCAGGACACCGTCTTATATGTGTTAGGCCAGGGTTATTTTGGTATTGGGTATGAGCCTTGATTAAGATTTATCAAGCAGGCATTGAAACTAAGCACCAAAACCATTGGTAAAAATCTATGCAAAACAGATAGCAAATCTTTCCTAGTTCCCATCTGTGTTCACTCCACTTTCAGTTTTCCCACCTCTGGGACAAAGCAATTGCTTCCACTGGTGAACCGCATGGTCTTTTGCACTTGAAGGCCCTGGTCATGCCCCTTAATCTCTAAGAGTTAGCTCCTAGGGTTGTTGAATCGGGCTCATGATCCTGACTAGCAAGCCATTTTACTTTTTTGCCTAATCTCTATCATTACTACTAGGCAGCATGTTTATCTAACCGATCATAAAGTTCAAAGAGAGTAACTTAAAAGGCAGCAATCCGTCAAAGTAACCAGTTCTTTCAGCCCCCTATCTTCTTTTATGGTAATTGGAATTGAAATATGCTCAGAAACACAATTAATTCTCTTATAAACTGAAACAAAGATTGTGTATGAAAGTTGTAGCTTGGTTTAACATAAAGTTCAGTTAAAAACCAAACACAAAATTTTGGCCTACCACTTGTCCCAATAACAAAATCATCAATTTTTGAAAAAAATCAGGGAATATTGCTTTCATTATATCAAAAATATTGTTACTATTCTGAAAATAGGATAAAATGTGGACTAAGAGGGGGACAATTTTAAAAAGTTAGTGAAGAATAAGTCCAGTTTTCTCCCCATTTATAATATTGGTCTCATTTTTCAATCGGTCCCAAATTATGTACTGTATTTCTGGAGTAAGTATGATTTATTTTTTAAAGAGAGAAAGGGACAGTAAGAAAGAGAAGAGAGAATCAAATTGATTTAGTTTTTCATGTGGCTTTCATTGCTCTGACACTTTGTTGTATATGTGGTACTGGGGTTTGCACAGGCCAGGTAAGTGCCATAACCACTGAGCTACTGCTCCAGTCCCCCATAAGCATGATTTTAAAGCTACACATACTTCTGATTATTTCATTACATTGGATGCAGAAAATCAGATTAAAATTTAATAAATTGCATATTCTTTTATTTCATAATAATCTCATTCATCTTTACATTCTCTAGTTTTTTGACAATCATAAGTTTATCTATATTAGACAACTGATAATATATTAATTATATTTACTTATATAATTTTTGTTTCTTTGCTACGTTTCATCTAAAATTTATTGCACAATTGATTATTACCCCAACTCTCTATTCCATAAATCTTATTTAACACACTTCAAATTCTCATTCCACTAGACAATTATAATTTTCAGTTTCTTTCTTATATGTTACCTTTCCTATACCTATGTATCTTCTTAAACTCTTCATGCAACCAACGATTTTATCTCACTCATGTTTTGATTTGTGTTGTCAATGCCATCTACTCAAAGATTACCCCATCAACATACCTGCAGTTGAACAGGTTGATTTTATTATTCATTGCATACGGGGAGACTGAACACTATGGACATAGTGATACATCTCAGTAAGAAAGCTCGTGAATTGATTACAGGATTTAAGCACAGGTTATATGATTTGGGACAGGGCTCAAGGATCACCACTTTCCCACCTTCATAACTTACATTCATTCTCCATCTTACTGTCATTAATTATTAAGTCCTCAAGATCTCTGTTGATAGGAAGTGATGATATGAAGCAATACTCTCTTGTTCCTTAACTCAGTGCAAATAATTTTGGCATTTTGACGTTTTGTAATATATAAAAGATTGATAATAGATTAATTTTATGTTTTTTAGGTATTGATATTTTTATTTAACAATAATTTTTATTAATCATGAGAGTGTATTTACTAAATGCAGGTTAATTATTTGGACAATCATAAAAATTGACTATAATTGTCACTTGGATTTAGTAAGAAATTTTAGCATCAGCTTGTTAATTTAAAAAACTGAGAAAGTTAAAAATTACTATAATACTGAATCTTCAAATCCATGAAAGCAGTTTATAATTCCATTCATTGGGTCAAATGACTATTAATAATATATTAAATGTTTCTTTATATAAGTCACTTACTACAGTGGTAAAAGTTTTTAGTTTTTTAAATTGTGTTGGTTTTATTGTGTTAACGTTTTCCCATTTAATCAGTTGATGTGAATTTTATATATATAAAATTTTTAGAGAGAGAGAGGGAGAAAGAGAAAGAGAAGAAGAGAGAATCAACTTTATTTATGCTTTCATCTGGCCTTTGTTTCTCTGACACTTGTTGTATATGTGCTGCTGGGGTTCAAACCCAGGTCCTTGCTCATACCAGGCAAGGGCTGCAACCACTGAGCCACTGCTCCAAACCCAGTTGATCAGTTGATGTGAATTATACAGAATAATTTTCACTTCCCTATACTAATCTTGCATATGTGAAAGCTATCTGTACTGGTAGTGATATATTACTCTTTTACAATGCTTTTAAATCAAGTTTGATAATACTCAGTTTTGAGGGATTTTTTCCTGTCCTTTCTGTTGATGAGACAAATTGATATATATATATATATATATCGATATATATATATATATATATATATATATATATATCGATATATATATATATATAATTTTTTTTTGTAAAAAGCTTCTACTACACAGGTCTTGATATTAAGATTTTGCATGTCTCAGAAATTGACTTGGTAAATGTTCCTCATCCTCTATTCTCTGAAAAGTTCTTAGCATTTGAATAATTTATTTTGTGACCTTTTCATAAAATTTACCTTGGAAATTATCTATCCATGGAGTTTCCTTTGTCATAAGATTTTTCTTCATTGCTTTCTCTATGTTCCTATGTCTGTTGTGATAATTGATATTTTCCTAGGGAATATCAATTTTATCTAAATTTTTAAAAGCATTATCATAGAATGGCTTATAGTGCCCCTCTATCCCCATATTTTATGCAGTAATGCCCACAGCTGTGTTCTGATGTTGTTTTGCTTAGGCTTTTTTACTCAGTCTTGCTAGAAGTCTGTCAGACTTTTAAATTGGTTCTTCAGTTCCATTTTTTTTTTGTTTTCTGACTTAAATCACCTTATTATATGTTATTTTATCCATGTTGTTTTCTGCTGGTTTATTTTGGTCTTCTTCAAAATCTTATTTTTAAAGAGAGACAGTGAGATAGAGATAGAAAGATTTTTAAAAAATTTTTTTCACGTGGAGTTGATTGCTCTGACACTTTGTTGTGTACGTGGTTCTGGGGTTCAAACCTGTGTCGTGACTCATGCCAGGAAAGTGCCATAACAGCTGGTCCACTGTCTCAGCCCCTTTAATTTCTTCTTCTTATTTTTTTTTTTTTAAGAGAGAGGGAGACAGAGAAAGAGAGAATCAATTTTATTTTTTCATCCGGTATTTATTTTTCCAACCCTTAGTTGTGGTTCTGGGGTTCAAACTCAGGTCCTTGCATATACCAGGCAATGTTTTAAAGGCTGAGCCACCGCTCCAGCCCTTCAACTTACTTCTTAACAGTGATTTTAAGTCCATCAATTTTAATTATCTTTCTTTCTAATATTTGAATGCATTCAAAGTATAAAATTTGCTTTCTTTAACTGCATTCTATAAATTTCGATACGTGTTTTCCTCTCATTTCAGTACCACACTAATCATTGTTCATTATCATTTATTCTTTGAGCCATGAAGTAGTTTGTTGATTAAGTATAGGGATTTTTGTAGTTAGCTTTGTAATACGGGTTAATACTTGCTTCATGGAACAGGATATGATCAATTTTTAATATTTCAACTTTATTTACACTTAAATATTGTGAGTTTTAAACAATCCATGCTCTAAATTAATGTGTTGCCATTATTTGTAATAATTTCTCAGACTTTTCAATGATTAACTGGATTTTTGAAAATATCCTATTATTACTTTTATGTATTTTCAATATTTTACTTAGTTTATACATTTTCTATGTATATATCTTATGCTTAAATTTCAGGGTCTTTGGAATTGAAAATTGTTCTTTCATCTTCGTTGGTGCAGTTCTAATTGGTGCCTTCCATCATCTTTAATAAAGATTTTAGCTGAAAGTCTCCTTAGATGTTTTAGGTTTATCTGGGGTAACCTTTTCATCAAATATGGTTTTGTATCCTTGATTTGCATCTCTTAGAAATAAATATGGAGTTAAATTATTTTAATAGTCTATCATTTGATGGAATTGTTTGGTACATTCTGTTATTTTTACAGTTTGCAGTATTATCCACAACGGAATTAGAAAACCTGCCAAGAAATTCCTGAGCTATGTATGTGTTAGCTATGCCCAAATATATTTAAATTGCCCTTTACAAAAAAAAAGTAATACATTGTTCACTAAAGCTATTTTTAAGACTTTCAGAATCTAATTCATCAATTTTGTAATTCTTATTCTTTCTTAGCTGTGCAGTTCCATCACACTTTTATTTGTACTGTATGAATTATTGATGTGAAAGAATAATAGACTCAATTCAATTAAACTATGAAAGAAAAACCTGATAGTCCAAAAACGATGTGTGTGGAAATACTTTTGAAGTTGTTTTTTTTTTTCTTTTTACTTTCTAATAAATCACTTGTCTCTTTCAGAATTTATCTTATTTTTGCTCCGTACGGTAACTATTTATCCTTTTCGCTGGCTACCTATTGTGCTAATTCTAGATTTGCTTAGTCTTCTCATTTATACTCCCACTTGATTTCCAGGCAATTTTAATTTCATTGCTAAACTCCTCTTCAATATATTTCATTAAAATAAGTGTATAAATAATTATTTACAAAATATTGTCAGATATCAAAGCAATTATTGCAAAAAGCAAATTGTTCAATCTTTTTCTAAATCTATTAACAATATTGCTGAGAACATGAAAACTTGTATAGCTCTCACAAGATAAGAAACTGTTATGTTTAGTTTGGATATTATATAGGTACAAGCATCCTCTGAATTGAGACCCTTGTAACCTCTAAAATATATCATTTTGAATATTTATTTATTAAAAAGTAAATATATTTTTGTAAACTTTAAGAATTGTGAGCTATTTTAAACTAAAATTATTTTTAAAAAAACACAGTTACATACCTGTATATACATTAAAGCAGCATAATATCTTTACTTTCACTACTTCATAATGTTTAAGAGCCAATCAGATTTTCAGATTCCATCAGAACTTTGTCTCTATCTGCTGTGGACATTGTATACCTATCCACATTCCCCTTCAATGAAGAAATTTGTGTTTTTGTTGCTTGGGATGCTCTGGAAAGATGCCTTTAACTGTCAGTGTATTCAAAATTTGAAAATGCTTGTGATCCCAATTTCTCTTTGAAAGGTAATACATCTAATATTCAACCAATGAAGGCACTTACATATGGCATCTAGCTGCACTGTAGTTTGAGAGATCCCCATGTGGTCAATAGAGCTGACAAGGAACCTGGATCATGGCTTGTGACACCATCTATCCTTTTACAATTACGAGGGATGTGGATTGTGTGTGTGTGTGGTATTGGGAATTGAACCCAAGGCCTTACTAACCTTAGGCAAGTGCTCTGCCACTGATCTATGCAACCGACTACCATTATGTTTGGAGCAAAATAGGGAAAACTCATTGAAGTTTCACAGGAAAAATCTAAGATAAGTAGAATACATATCAAATGCACAATCAGACCTGTTACCACTGGAGGATGGAAATATTGAGAGCTTGGAAAAAGACAGTTGAGTAGAAAATGTATAACGGTTATGACTGAATATTCACAGGAAAGACAAGGAGTCCTTAACATACAAAAACATATCTAATCTTTCTCACAACGAAGGAAGAGCTACCTAAAGCTGCTCTCCATTAATATTGCATCTGTAAATTTGAACAATGTAATGTAAGTTAATAACAATTATTTCTTTTTTTTAAAGAGAGAAGGACAATGAGAGAAAGAGAGAGAGAGAGAGAGAGAATCAATTTTTATTGAGTTTTTCACATGGCTTTCATTGCTCTGAAACTTAGTTGTGTCTGTGGGTGCTGGGGTTTGAACCCATATACTTGCGCATGCAGTGCAAGCACTGTAACTTCTGAGGCACTGCTCCAGCAGCAATAACAATTATTTCTATGAGGATGATGGACAATAGGTTATTTGATAACATTGAGGTGAAACTGTAAGTGGAGCCATCTCTAGGCATGGCCATAGTGGATTGCCTATGAAATATAAAATTTGCTATTCATGACCAAGCAATTCCAGGAGTAGCCCTTTATTCTTGCAGATACATTCCAAGACATACTAAATGAAAAAAAGGAATTATTCTGGCCACTGAGTATATATTTGCAATGTGTGGGAGGAAGCAACTTCTGAAAATATAATTATGCATCAAATGATATATGTATATATTTAAATATGATTATGAAAATAGAAATATGAGTATGTTTGTGTACAATTGTTTATGAACTCCATGTTTAAAATTGCATAACTTATCTCTGGAATGTTCTGTGATTTATGAATTTACACTTTCATAGAGTGTTAATATCTACAAGAGGAATAGGCAATAGTCTTTACCTTCAGAAATTGGAGCAAAGCGGCTCAATGAGAAAAGTAAAAGAAGTCCACATTTTACTATATAGACTACTGCAAATTCTGAATTTTATGCTGTCTTTATTACTTATATGAAAAAAGTATGAAAAGCTAAAAATGTTAAGACCCAAAGCTCATGTCCAATATATCATAGTTATTATATTTAGGTGATCAGTTGCAGAAGTACAAATGGTTTCCCTTTAATTCCAATATGATATCTTAAAGTGCTCAGGTTTTCTGGAATTTGTCTTAACTATTCTGAGTACTCTGACAATAATTGTAAATCAATAACTATGGTCTTTGCTAACAGCTAAGAAATCCTTTTTTCATTTTATTTACAATATCCATCACTTTTCTTCTCAGCAGCTCAGAAAGTAAAATGAACATTTTTTTGTTGAAAAATTTATTGAATGTTTTTATTGAATTTTCTTTATTTTTCTCTGTATTAGAAGAAAATATTAATCTTCATTTTCCATTTTTTCCTCCAACCACGAGTCTCCATCTACTTATGATTAACTAACAGCACTCTTTCAAGGAGGCACATTAGGTTTTATTGAAATTATCATTTGTTTTGGCCAGCAGAGTCCTGATTATCCGCTACTTATTCTTTTGTTCTTAACCTCCTTGCTTGTATGTATTAACATAGATTGCGTATTAGAAAAGCTATTATTTTTGGTTCTTTTATTTTTTCTTTGTAGAATATCATTGGTTTAGCACTTTTATCAGCTGTGGAAGTGAATTTGAAGGTGAGAGTATTATTCATTTATGCAGATCAGACATACTGGAGTATGTGACACCATCTCAAAAGTTCCAAGGTCAGAATGCAGCACTTTTGTGGAAAATCAGAAAAAGAAGTATTCTCTGAAAAGACAAAGTAGACAAAAATCACCTCTCTGACACAGCAATTAGACTGAAAGTTCCCCATCTGGTGAGTATCAAATTATATAGCTTGGTGAGTACAGACAGGCTGGGTATCTGCCATTCATCCAAAGCACAAACCACTCAACAGTGTGTGACAGGGTCAGCTGAGGGATGTAGACGAATTCCACAGCTAAGCATCAGTGGTCATTCCTTTCCACCCATTATGTTGAAGGAAAATAACATCTTGCCCTGCCTCTACTAAAAATGAGCAGTGCATAAGAAACCATGTTAGAGAAAAGGGAAAGAACGTTCCTTCAGATAAATCAGAACAAATAAACAACTTTCCTCTTAGAATCAAACTATCTGCACTAATTCCAATCCCCCCAAAATTTAAAAAAAAGGTTTTTTTTGTTTTTTCCTTCAACACGCCTCCAAGAAAAATCTTTATTTCCTGATTTTGTAGTGCTTATTCCTGAAAATGTATAACCATCCTGGTGAATATGAAAATCATGCGGGAAGACTGCAGCTTCCAGCAACAGCCAGTTCCCACCAATAACCTTGCTCTTCATGTGGAATTTTTATTTTAATACTTGAGGTGTTTTTATTTGATGAGACACTCCCACTCATTTCCCTTGTAATATTCCTTTGTAATTTTTACTAACTAATTTTATGTCTGAGTCTAATTTGACAATTATCATTTAGAGGGTGATTAGTTATGTGCTGGATTTACAAAACACACAGGGATAGTTTGATTTATCATGTGTTGTGCTAAATTATAAGGGTAGTCATATTCTATTTTGCCAGCAAATACTGTCAGATATATTCCAAAATAGAATAATAATAATTTCTTAATAAATATACCACTATCTCCCTCTTGGTTCCTTTGGAACATTTCTTGTGTGGATTATTATAAAAGACTCCTGAATGCTCTCCCTGCGTTGATTGCTCCTTATCAATCTATTTGCAACACAGCAGCCAGTGTGATTATAGTAAAATGTAAATCACTTAAATGTCACTCTCCTGCCTCAAATTCTCTCTAATATTTCTCATTCCATGGAAGCAAAATTGGAAATCACTACAATGTTCCACACATCTTCACATATCTTCCATTCATAAAGCTTCCTAACAATCTCTGATCTATCTGACCTTTCTTAATCATCCATAGCTTGTTGTCCTTATTCTTTCTTGAAATCAAATCACTACATATGTTCCTGACTTGAGAATATATCCATTGTCTGGAATTTTCCCTTCTCCAAGAGATTCTGGGACTTCCTTGAGTTCTTCATTCCATTATTTTAAGTGAAACCTTCCTGTGCCCCTACTCTAGCAACTTTCTGCCTCCCTACCTATATTCTTCTGCACAGCACGTATCACTGTCTGCTTATTATAAAATTTACTCATTTTATTACTTGTATTCCCAGCTTTCAAATATAAGATCCACAAGAAAATATTTATCCTTGCTTTGATTGTTTTTCCTTCTCTTGCAATATATGTTTGTTGAGGAAATGGAGTCATTCCATGACTTGAGCACATCCTTTCCTGCCTTAGTAGAGCACTGACCATGCTACTTGTGTGTGTGTGTGTGTGTGTGTGTGTGTGTGTGTGTCAGTATCTTCATTTTTAACATGAGGGTAATAACTGTATTTTTGTCAGTGAAGGCCTATGAAGATGAGAAAATTAAAAAATGCACAGAAGATTTGGTGCTATGCTGTGTTTATAGTAAGGGCTTCATAAAAAGTAACTATGATGTGATAATGACAAATGATAACAATTTTCTCTGTGGCTTAGGGGATACTTGGTAGGATTTGGTTTCTTAGAAATATAAAAATAAAAATAAAAATCTGCTGCTTATTCCCTAAGGAGCATTGACAACTAAAATCTGATTAGCAGAGAAGACTTACAATCTCAGAATTTTATTAGTGTCTAACTGCCATTTTAGGTTTACCATTGCAGAACATTCCAGCTTCCTAATTTCACATCTTCTACCTTGCATCCTCACTTTATCATGATTCTCCTTCCTGTGATCAGTGTCAAACATAATAGCATTCTTTGAAGTAAAGGATTATCCTTTTGCCTGTCTTTTTTATTAAAGATGTGTGTTCCAAAATGTACAGGCAATATTGGATTTCCCAAGCCTTAATTCTTAGGGGCAATTGTAGCCTCCAGTTTCTGTTAGCAAATCATTTCATCTTTTAATATAACTTTTATTTATGGTTACCACTTCAGCTAAGCAATAAACCACTTTCCCTTCCACATTGTTGGAATACCACTAATTTCTATCCACTCATTCTTGTTGTCTGTGAT
Organism: Aplodontia rufa; assembly: GCA_004027875.1. NCBI lineage: Eukaryota > Metazoa > Chordata > Mammalia > Rodentia > Aplodontiidae > Aplodontia > Aplodontia rufa. The sequence continues at coordinate 7,452 of PVKS010028201.1, read as the reverse complement.
TTTATGTTTTTGTTCTTTTTTCTGGGTTATCTAAAATATTTCCTAGGGAACTGAATGCAATTATACCAAGAAATTGTGATTGTATTTTTGCTCCATCAAAAGATTGCAAATGGAAAAATAAAAAAGAACTATTGCTATTATATAATACGCTTTGTCTAAAACTTACACTGGGCCTGAGTTACACTTTAAATGACAACATTTTAAATACATTCTATACAAATTTTATATTGAATATTTCAAATTAAAATTTAATTATCAAATTTAAAAGCTAATCTCAAAATCAGAAATATTTTTCAATTATATGCAATATATATGGCATATACACACAGATATTTCATTTATGTCCAGAAAAATGTTAAAAAAATTAAAGTCAATATCAAAGATCATTTTGCTTTTCTCTTATCTAGCAAAATAAGAATTGCTCTTATTTGTATTTTTAAAATTCAACTATGTTTTAACCTTATCACAAGGAGATATTTAATTTTTAAAAATCCATGTTGATTAAAAACAATTGATGAATCCAGTGATTGAGTGGGCTTGTTTGGATAGGCTTATATTCACACTTGAATTATTTCTATAGGCAAAAATTTTAAGAATAAAGGAAAAGCCTAAATTGTTGAAGAAATAATTCACAGATAAATTATTTCTTTTTAAAACAACATGACTATGGTCTAAATATATAGAAAATACCTCCAACATTCACAACATTAGAGATTCTTGATATTATGGTGTTGGGAATAGGGTAATAGTTGGTCTAGGAATATGTGCAGAAATTATTTTTTAGTGGCTTATTGGGAAATGCAATATTATGTTTCTTGCTGAGCATTTATAAGTTGTTACTCATAAGTATGTTAAAATTTTCAAATTACAGCTTGTGCAGTTTTGTTGTCCTGGTGATGGAGGTTGTTGTGGTTTATCACTCAACAAAAGGACAGTGAAGGATAAAGCTATGCCAGGCTAGTTATTCCAGTAAACAATTTTGACATAATGTAGTTGATGACATCATGTGTCTGTCAAGCTATCCTTTGTGAAAATATATGTGAAACTTATGTTTTTAAACTTTTCCTCTTTCACACACTATTCTTATAACATTAACAACATTATTATCTGTAATATTGCTCCTTGTTTTCATTGCTTCATAACATTTAATTGTGAACATTCACTTACAATTTATTTTCCTTTCTACTGTTAAATAATATTTGTATTCTTTTGTTTTTCAGCATTAAGGGCAATTCCACTCTGAATGGTCTTTTACACACTTCCTCCTGTAAATGTGCCTGAGTTTCTCTAGTATAAATATTCAGAAATGAAACATGTTTACAGATACAGATATTTTAACAGGAGTCCAAATTTTATTGGAAGTTTTTATGTATTTTAAGAAATACAAGATATGTTCATCACTTCACTTTGCCTATAAATTCAACCAAAATTCCTAGTCCAATTAAAATAAAATGTAAGATTTTATAGGTCACACATTTCTATTTAGTTTAGAGTTGGGCATACTCTTTTGTTTAAAATTCAAAAATTGTTCTGTTAAAATTAAAAAAATTTTTGTCCCCCTTTGTCAAAACTCAGAAGTTTAAAGATTTGAGGGTTTGTTTCAGGGTCTTCTATTCTATTCCATTGATCTTCTTTCCTATCTTGATACCAGTACCATGCTGTCTTTTTTACGACAGCTTTATAGTATAGTTTTAAATCTGGTATGGCAAAACTGCCTGTTTCATCTTTCTTGCTTGGTAGTGTTTTGGAAATTCTAGGTTTCTTATTGTTCCAAATGAATTTGAGAATTGCTTTTTCTATGTCTGTAAAGAACGACACAGGTATATTTATAGGAATGGCATTAAATCTATATAAAGCTTTTGGTAGAATGGCCATTTTTATTATATTAATTCTTCCTAACCAAGAACATGGGACATCTTTCCATCTTCTTAGGTCATCTTGGATTTCATTCTTCAATGACTGATAATCTTCAACAAATGGTGCTGGACAAACTGGATAGCCACTTGCAGAAAGTTGAAATTAGACCTATATCTTTCTCTTTGAACGAGAATCAAATCAAAATGGATCAAGGAGCTAGGAATTAAACCAGCTACCTTGCAACTGATGGAAGACAAATTAGGTCCAACATTTCAACATTTGGGAGTAGGCAAAGACTTTCTCAACATGTATCCAAAAGTGAAGGAAGTGAAGTAAAAAATCAGTGAATGGGATGCCATAAAGCTAAAAAGCTTTTGTAATGCCAAGGAAACAATCAAAAGAGTCAAGAGGTTTCCTACAGAAATAGAGAGAATCATGGGCTATGATTCCTCGGATAGGGGTCTCATATCCAGAATCTACAAAATCCTCAAAAATCTCAACTAAAAAAACACAAACAACCCAATTAATAAATGGGCCAAAGAGCTAAATAGAAACTTATCAACAGAGGACATTGATCAAGCCAATAAATACATGAGAAAGTGCTCTAAATCACTAGTAATCAGAAGAAATGCAAATGAAAACTACGTTAAGATTTCACCTTACACCAGTCAGAATGGCAAAAATGAAGAAAATAAACAATAATAGATGCTGGAGGGGCTGTGGAGAGATAGGCATGCTAACACACTGTTGGAGCTGCAGACTGGTACAGTCCCTCTGGAAAGCAGTGTGCAGAATCCTCAAAAAACTAGGATGAGCCCACCATACGATCCTGCTATTCCTCTCCTGGGTATTTTTCCAGGGGATTTAGAATCAGCACATTACAGTGACACAGCAAAATAGATGTTCATAGCAGCTCAATTTACTATTGCTAGACTATGGAAACAACCCAGATGTCCCTCACTGGATGAATGGATCCAAAAACTGTGGTACATATATACCATGGAATATTACACAGCAATTAGAACCAATGATATTGCAGCCTTTGAAGGTAAATGGATGGTTATGGAAGAGATCATGATGAGCAAAATCAGCTTAACCCAGAGAACCAAGGGTCGAATGTCTCCACTCATCTGTGGAGGCTAGAACTAGACCCCGGTCATTGAGAAAGGAGATCTATTATCATGTGTTAAATCCAGATAAGGTGTAATGTTATACAACCTAATACTTTTTTAGAGATATTGTGGGAAGGGGAAGGGAGGGATAAGGGTGGGTAATTGGTGGGGGGCATTCTTGGGGGTAAATCTAATCTTCAGAATCTATATACATTTTATATTATTTTGTTAAAAACTTGTATGGTTGTTCAAAAAATAAATTTCTCAATTAAAAAAATAAATAAAAATAAAAAGGGTCAGGGATAAGGCTCAGTGGTAAAGTGACCCTGGGCTCAATCCCCAATACCAAAAATAAAAAATAAAATAAAATTGAAAAAAAATTTTTTTAAAATTTTATTATAATTTAAAACCTATATCAGATTTTGTGAATAAGGATTTAAAACATAAAAAAGAAATAATAAATAAACACAAGTAAATAAATTTGCTACATATTTTTATAATTGATATTGAGAAAGTAAAATATTAATTTAAGAATAAATTGTAAATTAACTTGTAATTTCTGCTATAAAGATTTTTTTCCTATCAAAGAGTGTCTTTACATCACAGGAAAGAAAATTTTATTCATAAATAGATATCTTTTTTTTAAGTGGTTTTAGAAACCTTGAAACTTGGTGTGAATTTCAATAAAAATATATCTGGTGAGTTAGTAGAGATTTTTGTGGAATCTTTAATACCCGATATATATTTAAGAGAATACATTTTGGTAGTTATGTATTGACCTAGAATGTTATGAATTTACTGTGTGTTCAGATTGTATAAAATAATCACAGGGTCCAAGGCAGTGAGAGAGAGAGAGAGAGAGAGAGAGAGTAAGGAGGGAGGGAGAGAAAGGAGAGAAAACTCAAACCATCATGATTCTTACTTCTTTGTGTATGGCCTCTTGCAGTCCTCACCCCTCTGAACATGGCTAAGACTTGAAGCTTGTTTAAATGAAATATATGACAAAGGCAAAGAGATTTGTGTGATTAAGTGGACACAATGCTGAAGTGCCAATATATCATTCCTAGAGAAAAGGGAGATAGTAAGGCACCATGTCCTATTGCCTCCTTTCTATTCCCAACTTATTTAGCTAAGTTAAGGGAACAAAGAGAGGGAGCCTGGGTACAAAGTCCGGATAAATATCTTTTTTATTTTCCTTTTCTAAAAATTAGTTCAGCATGTTCTTACATATTGTAGGGATTCCTTACTACACATTCATATATGCATACACAATGACAAAGTAACTTGAGCTGAACCTTATCCAGTGTGTCACCACCTTTGCCCACTCCCAGTTCTCTTGTCTCCAATGTGAGACAAGAGATGCCCCTTTATTGCATATATCAATGCCTATATACCTGGATGTTAATTTTTGAATTTTCAAGTTTTAATGCCTGCATGATTATCTTGAAGGACACTGGCTTTCTCCTATGCATAGTGGGAAGTAAGGCAGTTTTGTTCTATTTGTAAAAAGCTACTTTCTTGCATGTGTGCCAGGAGAGTTGATACTTGGGACACTGGTCATACAAGCAAGCTCAAGCTGATGGTGTCACTGTTTCTGCAGCCTAACATATAAAATCCCTCTCTGAGTAGGGGACTGCGGGAGAAATGAAGGCATGTGGAAAATCTATGTGCTGGGCTGGAGCGGTGGCTCGAAGGTTACTGCGCTTGTCCGGCATGCACAAGTACGCAAGTTGGAACCCCAGCACCATGTACATAGCGAAGTCTCAGGGCAAAGAAAGCCATATGAAAAACTGAATAACAATTGCTTCTCTCTCTCTCTCACTCCTTCTTAAAAAAAAAAAAAAAAGAAAAGAAAACATATGTGCTTATGTTGAATCCTCCACATCCCCACCCCTAATGCCGACAAAACTGTGTGGGAGACAGGCACTGCTAGCTTCGGAAAGCACCACAAGGGACGGAGATGCTATCAGACCATCACCCCTGAACTCTTCTTAAAGCAGTCACTTATATCTTGTAAGCTTTCCCCAATAAATCACATATCTCCCATGCTATTTGGAGGTGCTTTCTTTGGTTTTCCTGCAACCTGTGTCACTGCCCTGGCACAAGGAACTTTTCTTATATAAACTGATTGTATCACTTCTAAGCAGTAGGTTTTAAAATGTGTTAATAATATTCAGAGCTAAGTAGGCCCACATATTTCTAACCCAAGGGTAAGTAATCAAAAGTCATTTTAATTAGACTTTATAAGGAAAATAATACTTAGCAACTATATTGTGTATTTTACATTAGAAGCTTCCACTGCATTGGCTGTGAAAAGAATGAATATTAAGAGGTCAATTCACTGATGTCTAAAACTTTCTGTGTTGTACTGGTAATGGGATTTCCATTATTAGCTGAGGAATGTGTCTCTTAGTGCCATGGTTATGAAAGAATTAGTACATGCAAGTCCTCATTGGCATGGGGCTTCCACTTGAAAGATGCTATGGACAGCAAAAAACTACAATTTGACAAATAAAGGTATCATCTGTTTACTGGAAATAATTACTGACAAATAATGAAGCCACTGCATGAAACAAACTATCTAAACAATCCAGATTGTTCACATGAAGTTTTGATGCCACTTAGAAACACTGAATTGTTTTTCTAATGTAATTTGTTCCCTCCTCAAGATCAAACTGTAATTGTCCATGATCTGAGTGATCCATTAATAGATACATGCAAACATAATCCTTCTGATGTGTGAACAAAATTACAAGATTTAGCTATTTTCTATGTTCTTTTAACACTTGTATATCTATTTTGAAATCATTTACATACTTGAGTCCTAGCATGTAAAATAATAAATGTAGCCTCTTCCCTAAGATAGCTTGATTTTCATGTCTTTAAACTACTGAGAATATACACAAATATAGCCACAATGAAATATATTAGGTCATTTACTATTGTCAAACTGTAATCCAGTTGTTTATCCATTGAATAGGCATGGATTGTAGGACTCATTAAAGTGAGCACTTGGCTTAGTTACCTGGCACTTTAATTTTTTCCCCAAAAAAAGAATGTGAGATATAGCTTAGTTGACTTGCCTCTTTTTGTTTCAGATATCTTAGTGTTGCTTCCCTTTTGCCTTTTACCAAGTCAGCTCCCAGTAATCATTCTGAGCACTCAGGTTAAGCCCATCCAGAAATGTATTTCTTATAAGACAACTTTCTTTTGAGGAGTTTTTCTGAGAGTTAGTGAAAAATAAACCTGTGATAGTAAGCGCTAATATACCAGCCATATGTATGTAATTTTCATAAGGTATAAATTAAAATGAACTGATGTGATGAGAATGAATGGAGGCTGGCTCCTGTCCACCCCTTCCACCTGCTCAGAGGATATCCTGCATGTGTGGCCATCATGGCAGATGTTGATTAGTGTGGTCAATTAAATTTATGTCGATGTTCCAAAATGATCCGTGGCTTCAGGGGTACAGAGATAAATCCCACTAACTGACTGTGCTTCCATTTCTATTTTCCTGGACATGGGAATCATGATGAATAAGAATTGTAAAGCTGGCCACTCTAATTTGTGTTTCACTGCAGTGTACACAAGTTCTAGAGATGTGAATGTAGGTGACTTCTGCAGGAACTTCAGTCCACACATGCAGTCTGCACTGATTGGTCATTCTCCTGAACTTCTCTACTTTGAAGAAGAGGTTCAATATATGAACATTTATTTTCTATGGTGATATCTTCTAGTAATCTATTTTCCATACACAAAGAACTATTCAAAAAGATGCTTTCTCAGATGTGTCTTAATTCTATTAATACACAGAATGTAATTCAGTGGGACAGTGTGACTAGCATGTCTGAGACCATGGGTTGCATCCTTAGCCCTGCAAATAATGATGATAATGATGATGGTTTCAGAATTAAGAATTAATTATTCAGAAATAGAAAAATTGTACCAACCTAACCTGATAATTTTTATTTATTAAATTTTAAGCAATGAAAGATGCATAATTTTATTTCATATATCTTATTTTGTCAACACTGGGAGTTTATTTTCTTTTTTAATTTTGCCTTGAATTAGAGATGAATTGGAATAATTCATCTAAAATGCATACTAATACAAAATCACCTATAGATGAAGAAACCCTCCAACATATAAATCATTATATTTTTTTTCTTTTTTCTTTTTTTTTTTTTGAACAACCTTACACGATTTTAACAAAATAATATAAAATGTGTATAAAATGTGTAAATATTCTGGATATTGCAATTATCTCCAGGAGTGCCCCCCCCAAATTACCCTCCCTTATCCCTCCCTTCCCTTTCCCTTTATAATTCTAAACAAAAGTATTAGATTGTAAAGCATTACATCTTATCTGGATTTAACTCATGTTACTAGACCAGCTTTCTCACTGTCCAGGGTCTAGTCCCCACCTCCACCTATGAGTGGAGACAATCGACCCTTAGATCTCTGGGTTAAACTGATTTTACTC
>PVKS010028200.1:0-26689 GCA_004027875.1 Aplodontia rufa | reverse complement strand
TTATTACTAATACTCTTCTCAACAATCCGCAACAGTAGTTTGAGTAATGCAACTCTTATAACAATCAGAAAGTTTCCAGTTTAAGTAAATTCATAATACATATAATTACTAAAACACAGCCAATTTCTAGAAGGGATGGTTTTGGCAATCTCCAGGGCTGGCTTTGCCTAGCCCATCCCCAAGTCTGGACTTTGTCAGATAGAACTTCGGTGGACAGTGCCTCCTCCAATAACCATATGCTTTGTAAGATACATCCAAAACAAAAAACTTGAACAGGCCAAAGTTGAGTGAAATATACAGGGCAGCTGCATACCTGTAATCCCAGAGTCTTGAGAGGCTAACGCAAGACGATCACAAGTTCGAGGACAATCTCAGTAATTTAGGGAGACCTGTCTCAAAATAAAAAAATAAAAATGGCTGGGGATTACAGCTCAGTGGTAAAGCATTCCTGGTTTAATCCCCAGTATGTGACTGTGCACATAGAGAGAGACACACATGCATATATTGATACGTATGTATTTGTGTGTATATATATATGTATATAAATAAACTATGTAGGACAAATGCAAGAATGAAGAGCAGGGGTTTTTTTTTTTGAGAGGGAGAGGTAATTAATTTTTATTTATTTTTTCATCTGGTTTTTGTTTTTCTGTTACTTAGTTGTGTATGTGGTGCTGGGTTTGAAGCTGGGTAACTGAGCTGCCACTCCAGCCTCCGAACTAGGATCTCTCTCTCTTTTTTTTCAGGGCTGAGGACCGAACTCGGGGCCTTGAGCATGCCAGGCAAGCGCTCTGCCACTGTGCTAAATCCTCAACCCTCTTTTTTTTTTTTTTTGAGAGAGGGACAGTGAGAGAGAGAAAGAGAATAAATTTTATTTAGTTTTTCATGTGGCTTTCGTTGCTGACACTTCACTGTGTATGTGGTGCTGGGGTTCAAACCTGCGTCCCAGTGCATTTGAGGCAAGCACCGTAAACACTGAGCCACTGCTTTAGTCCCCTGATCTAGAAGTTTTGATGGTTGAATTTGGTGGAAAAAAATACTAAATGGAAGAAAAAGGGACCATTTTATAATGAGTAAAATTTCAAATTCGGTGGTTGAAGCGGTGGCTCAGCAGTTGAAGCACTTGCCTGGCATGTGTGAAGACCTGGGTTCAAACCCCAGCACCACATGCACAATTGCGGGAGAAACGAAGGCCAAATGAATAAATTAAAAAATTGATTCTGTTTCCCTCTCCCTTGAAAAAAAAATTTCTTTCCAAATCAGCCAGGTGCAGTGGCATGTGCCTGTAATCCCAGTGGCTTGAGAGGCTAATGCGTAAGGAAGAATAACAAAGCTAGCCTCAGCAACTTAGTGACACCCTGTCTCAAAATAAAAACTAAAAAGTGTTGGTGATGTGGTTCAGTGTTTAAGATAACCAAAAATTCAAATCATATAAAAAGAAATGTTACAAACATTTAAACATTAAATAACATAGCATCCAAATATAGAAATCAAAATCTTCAGAAACATACCAACTGCTTCTTTTAATTACTGACCAATCAAGTAGATAAGGACAGAAAAGACATGAATAAAATAACCATTGAACTTAATATTGGCTAAGGTTCAACTGCAAAGAATGGAATCCTCTCTAGTTTGTTCAAGCAGAAAGGGATTCATTAGTCTATTAAGTAGCTCATATTAGTGGTTCTCAAAGTGTGGTCCCAGAAACAACAGCAGAAACAACAGCAGAAGCAGCAGCAGCAGCAGCAGCAGCAGCAGCAGCAGCAGCAGCAATACCTGCAAATTTGTTAAATGCACATTTCCAGTGCTACCCTAGATCTACTGAATCAGAAATTCTGGATGGGACCAGCACTTTGTGTTTTAACAAGCGCTTTAGATGGTTCTGATGCATGTGCATTTCCAAACCCCTTGCATACGTGACCACTAGGAGGGATGGGGGGAAACACTACAAAACAGAAGTGTTTGTCAAATTGGGAAGCTGCTTTTACAGCTTCTGATTGAAAAAACCAGATGGCCTTTCTTATGTCATGATAGGAAGCCACCTGCTGAACCAAAAGCGCCTACCACAGCTAACAGCACCATAGCAAGCTGCCTCTGCAATAATGAGAAATTGAACTGACTAAATGAGGAAGCCACTTCTCTGGCTCCCACCCATAACCAAGCACTGCCACAATTTGCACCAGCAAAATGCATGCCTCCTTGGCCTGCCTCTCTTCTCTCTAAACTTAAGTCCAAATTTTAGTTCTCCAAGAGCACTTCTGTTTTGCAAATGCTAAATCATATTCAGAATCTTGGATGCAAAAAATTATAGGAAATAAAATTTCTAATCCAGGCTCTTAAGTGGAAGTTGCTTCATCTCTCAGTTCCCATTCACCTCAGGACAGAAAGCAGGATCAGTGTCTTCTCAATTCCTCTCCCAGTGTCACTTCTATCCCAACAGTCTTCCCTCTCCTATAAACTCCTTGTTCTTTTGAAACTAACATTCAGCTAAACCTCTACTGCTCACTCCACTGTCACATCCTGGATCTCATCATTACCCCAAACCTCTTAACCTTCAGAATCACTGAGACATCCCACCAGGGGGTCCACAACTCATCATTATACTAGACTGCTTAACAACTATCACAATATCCATTCAGCCAGAATCCCTTCTCTCTCCAATTTCTCCCTATGTCTATCACATTCAACCTAAATTCCTTCATTTCAATCAGTCTTGTCAATATTCTGAACTTCCTTTGTCTTTTTGTTCCTTGGGACTAGAAAAATTTAAGCCCTGGATGAACCCAATCATCCATTCTCTCCATCTGTACACCTCAGCTGCTGGGCGCTGGCAACCCCACTTTTTCTCGTCAGCTCTCACATGTTCTCTCCTCCAATTCTGATACCTGATTCTTTTTTTTTTTTTTTTTTTTTTAAGAGAGAAGGGCAGTGAGAGACAATCAATTTTTATTGAGTTTTTCACATGGCTTTCGTTGCTCTGACACTTAGTTGTGTAAGTGGGTGCTGGGGTTTGAACCTGTGTACTTGCCCATGCCAGGCAACTGCCAAGCCACCGCTCCAGCCCCTGATCCCTGATCCTTAACAGATGCTGCTGCTTCTGATTTCTGAATGAAAACCTAAGCCCTTAGAAGGGTAATACTTCAATGTCCTGCCAAGCAAGTTAACACTTCCTGCATCTGATGTGCTCATCCCACTGTGTTCTAGCCCCATTCCTCTACCTCCTAAGGTACTTGAGTTAGTGTATCCTCTTCCTTTCCACTGATTTCTTCCAAACAGTGTTTAAGGATGTTTATGACTCTCAGCGCACGCATGCGTGCGCACACACACATACACATCTATTTTCAAAACATATTCCTCCTCCAACTAACATCCCTCATCTTCTTCTCTCAACCAATTTTTTTTTTTTAAGAAAGGAGGGACAGAGAGAGAAAGAGAGAAGCAATCTTTATTTAGTTTTTCATGTGACTTTCATTCCTCAGACACTGTTGGATATGTGGTGTTGGGGTTTGAACTCATGTCCTCGCGCCTGCCAGGCAAGCACTGTAACTGCTGTGAGCCACCGCTCCAGGCCCTCAACCAAACTTTTAAAAGTGGACTGTCCTTGGTATTTTAATTTCCCTGCTTTATCCTAAGTAGGATACTGCCCCCACCTCATCACTGGACTAAAAATCATCAATAATCACTTTGTCATTAATCCACTGGACAATTCTCAGCCTCTTTTAACTTGACCTCAGCAGCTCTGGCTACTTAACATTCCTTTCTTGAAAAAGTTTCTTTTCCCCATCTCTCCCCTTCCTTTTTTCCCCTCACTCTCTCTCTCTTTTTTTTTTTTTGAGACAAGATCTCGCTATGTTACATGTTGCCAGGCTGGCCTCCTGGCCTCCAACTCCCTAGGCTCAAATAATCCTTCGACCTCTGTCTCCTGAGTAACTGAGATTAATGGCATCTACAATGCCAGGCTACCAGTCTGTTCTTGAGAAACAATTTCCTCAATCTTTTACAGTTATGTCATTCACACCTGTTTGACAGCCAACTTACCTCTTTTGTCTTTCCAAAATATTAAGCTAATTTCTTTTCTTTTTCAGAATGATTTTTTACAAAACTTGATACAAAATACTTATACATATGTGTAGAATATAATGAATAGCAACAAAACAAACACATTTATCTACCACGGTTCAATTAGTTTTAATAGAAACAACAACATTTTCATACTAAATTTTGTTTAAAATGTAAATATGTGTAACATTTACATGAAGACAAATCAACTGATATTTTAAATAAAACTGTAGGAACCAACACAATGACTCTTGGTAAGCATACACCTCTTCTAGGGACAGCAGAGTGACTAAGCCAGTAACAGGAGAAATGCCTACAAGATTCAGAGTGCCTTGGTCATCTGTCTGTATGCTTTACAGAGGAAACAAAACGTTAGTTAACAAAGGAAACCAGATGAATGAAGGGAAATTAGAAAAAAAAAATCCTTCTATTTAAGTCTTAAAGATTTTCCATATGATTACATATACACTGATCTATTCTTAATTGCCATATTAGTGTTTCATAAAACCATAGTTCATTTAGACATTCCCATTTAACAGACGACAATACCACTCCAAAGAATGCTGCAATGAACATTTTACTATAGTTCTCTTCATTAACGAGAAATTACTTTTCTGGAATAATCACCTGGAAATATATTACTGTACTAGGTTAAGGGGTATGCATATTTTAAAATTTAACAGTCTCCAGGCATGCTCCCTTGTAATCCCAGGTACTTTAGAGGTTGAGGCAGGAGGATCAATCACCAGTTCAAGGCCAGGCTGAGCAAATTAATGAGACCAGATCTCAAAATAAAAATAAAAAGGGCTGGTGATATAGTGATAGCGCACCACCCCTTGGTTCAATTCCCAGAACAGGAAGCAGAGGGTTTTGGGGGATTAACAGGCTATCAAGAAGCTCATCAAAAAGAAAATCTATTTACATTCCCACCAACTGTGTGTCAGTATCCATTTTACCACACCCTTACTTTTTTTTTTTTTTAATTCATACTGGGGATTGAACCCAGCCCATAGTATTTTTTTTTTTATTATTTATTTTTAGAGAAAGAGAAAATCAATTTTTATTTGTTTTCTTCTGGTTTATGTTTTTCTGACTCTTAACTGTGTATGTGGTGCTGGGGATTGAACCTGGATCCCTATGCATGCCAGGCAAGTGCTTGATCCCTGAGTCACTGCTCTGGCCCCAACCCATTGTATTTTTGGGACAGTCTCGATAAATTTCTGAGGCTGGCCTTGAACTTGTGATTCACCTGCCTTAGCCTCCCCAGCCACTAGGATTACAGGCATAAGCCACCATGCCTAACTGCCAGTCTTTTTAATGTCTGACAATCTGATATATGAAAGAATTCTTCCTTCATGTAATTATTTGCATTGTTCTGATAATAACCGAGGCTAGCAATTGGTTGCTTTTGTTTTTGGTACTGGAGATTGAACCCAGGCTCTTGCACATCTAGGCAAGCACTCTACCACTGAACTATAACCCCAATCCTTTTTATTTTATTTTGAGACAGTGTCTCACTAAGTTGCCCAGGCTGGCCTTGAACTTTCAATCCTCTGGCCTCAGCATCCTGAGAAGCTGGGATTATAGGCATCTGACACCATGCCTAGTTAGCAACCTGTTTTGTTTTTTTAAAGAGGGACAGTGAGAGAGAGAGAGGGAGAGGAGCAGAGAGAGAGGGAGGGAGAGGGGGGAGAGAAGGAGAGAGGAAGGAAACAATTTTTACTTAGTTTTTCATGTGGCCTTTCATTGCTGCAAGAATTCGTTATGTACCTGGTGCTGGGGTTTGAACTCGTGTTCTTGCCCTTCCCGGGCAAGCGCTATAATCACTGAGCCACCACTCCAGCCCAACAACCTATTTTTATATATTGGGCATCTATGTCTTTTATGAATTGACTACACATATAAATTTGCCTGTATTTCTTCCTTTTTTAATTATAAAGAGTGAGAGGGACAGTGAGAGAAAGAGAGAATCAATTTTATTTAGTTTTTCATGTGGCTTTTGTTGCTCTGACACTTCATTGCACTGGGGTTTGAACTCGTGTCCTCGCCCATGCCAGGCAAGCAGAGTAACCACCTGCCACTGCTCCAGCCTACTTGCCTGTATTTCTATAGGCTTGTTTTTACCCAATTTATCTGTGCAAGTTGTTATTTATGTTGCAAATGTCTTCCTTCTGTTTCTATTTGCCTTTTAACTCAAGTTTCTTGCTGACTGGTTTCAGATTTTTTTTTTTTTTAAGAGAGAAGGGCAGTGAGAGTGAGAGACAGAGAAAGAATCAATTTTTATTGAGTGTAGTGTTTTTCACATGGCTTTCGTTGCACGTAGTTGTATACCTGGGTGCTGGAGTTTGAACCTGTGTACCTGCATATGCTGGGCAAGCACCTTAAAGGCGGAGCCACGGCTCCAGCCCCCTGGTTTCAGATTTTTATGTGTTAAAACTTCTCGATCTTCTTTATGGTTTCTGTTTGTCTTTCTTCTTTATGGTTTATCTTTAAAAGGTATTTCCTACCCCAATGATATATTTTCTTCTAAATTATTTTCTAGTTTTAGATCTTTAGCTCCTTACTCCATGTGGAATTTTCATTAGAGGTGATATGGGCATGAAGCATTTACTGTCCTTGAAAGTTTCATAAGAAAGAGATTTTGCTTATTCACTACCTGCAATATGGTACCTACTGGAAGTGCAATAATTAACCCCTAACCTCTATCAATGAAGGACTAACTCTTCAACATTCTTCTCATGGAAGGCTGCAATATTGTGTGGAGTATTTTCCATTTATTATTGTACAATACAAATCTGGGACACAGTAAAGAAGAGATGATGGGGCTGGAGCAGTAGCTCAGCAGTTTCTGTGCTTGCCTGGCAAGCATGAGGACCTGGGTTCAAACCCCAGCACCATGTACACAACTAAGGCCATGTGAAAAACTAAATAAAGTTGTTTCTCTCTTTCTCTCTCTCTCACTGTCCCTATCTCTTAAAAAAAGAAAGAAAGAAAGAAAGAAAATGAAAAAGTTAAAAACAAAAAACAAAAAAAGAAGAGATGAGGGGTTGAAGCGGGATCAGCAGTTACAGCGCTTGCCTGACATGTGCAAGGATGCGAGGACTGAGTTCAAACCCCAGCACCACGTACACAAGGAAGTGATGGAGTAACAAAAATCCCAAGAAAAACTAAATAAAACCGACCCTCTCAAAATATATAATAAGAGATGCTTAGTAAATTCATACTACACTTTTTTGCATCTCAATCTGTTCAGTTTTCTTGCTACTCTAGGTTGCCAACCTGAAGTCCCCCACAAAAAAAATGATAATTAGATAATATTGCACCTCAAGTAGGGAATTACTTTAAATACACTGTCTCTCTATGGTGCAACTGGTGGCTTGCAAGATAATTTTAATGATATGAAAATTAACATTTTTGTTTTTCAAAACTTTCATAGAAAACTGCAACCCATGATATTGCTAGAGACTAACATAAAGTCTAAAAATAAACTATTAAGAAAACAACAGCACAGTTGATAAGAAAGGATGGCAAAAATAGTGCGTTACATTTGTTTAACAATACACCGGGGGCCAAGAGATTTGGCCATATTCTACCCGCCTCCAGCAAAGGGAATTACCTCTGGTGCGGCTGAAGTCGCCACCTCTGCCCTCCCAAGCAGCTTGCCAACTGGCCGCAGGATAAAAGAACTAGAAAGGGAAACATAACTGGCCCTTGGCCGCGCCAATGGGGTTACAGCGCGCGGGCACAACCCCCGTGGTTAGCAGAGCCTCCTCGAGGAAGAGGCCGAGACACAGCAGGAAGCAGCGACTCGCTGCAGCCACTATAGAGGCCGCCTACCCTCCCCGAGTCCTGGCCGTGGCGGAAGCTTTCGCCACCTGCCTGTGCGGAAGGAGAGCCCTGATTCCCCTAAGACTGAGGACCACTGTAGGTTCGCTAAGTCCAGGGGACTCAACGTAAGGAAGCCGAGGCTGGAACACAGCCTGCAGTGTTACGCACACCGCGTGGGGAAAGCAGGCAAGACCCGGGGCTTGCAGGGATGGGGATGCTCCACGGCCGCAGCGGGGAAGGAGGTGGGAACACGATGGCTTTCTCTAAGAGCGTAGAGGCTGGAGGGCGCGCTACCGTGCGCAGGCGGCAGAGCGGAGTCAGGACTCCGTCTCTAACATCTTAGTGCTACCGCAAAAGAAGGGGAGGAGTAATCGCCAGGTCCCCCGCACACCCCGCCGCGGTACACTCACCCCGCCAAAGTCCTTCCGGAAGTCCAAGTTCGAAGATGGCGCCGCCTGTCTGGTCGCGGTTTTATGACGAGTCTCGTAGCGGCTCTTCCTCGCTACCCTCCCACCCCCGACCCGGGCTCCAGGTAAACACGCGCGCTCCGGCGGGAGTTGGTACCCGGCGAGGCTTCCCCTCAGACTTTGAGTTCCATAATGCAGCGCGCTGGCGGCTGAGCCCTGGGCGTGGGCGGGGCTCGAGCGCGTCTTCCGCCGCGCAGGGCCGCTGCAGAGCCTTCTGGGAATTGCACGGACAAGGGCCTGCTCGACGCCTGCGCAGCCGGGCGGGCTTCCACGCGGCCGCACCGTCGCTGCGCAGACTGCCGGGCCTGTGACGCTCGGCGCCAGGCTGTATCTGGGAGTCTGGACAGAAATGCGGGGACCCTGAGACCACCCTCGCTGCCGGCCGCCAGAGGATGAGTCCAGTTTCTGTCACCAGTGAAGTCAGTGATGCACACGAGACAAATGAAAGGGGGCTTAGAAAGAGGACAGGGAAGAGAAGCAGCAGCAAAAAAATTCAGGCCCGGGGTGGGGACGCAGCTTGGTTTTGTTCAGAGGCCTTGTCCCACGCCCTCATTGCGTGGTGGTGGCTTGCGGTGGGAAAAGGTGTGCATCAAGTCTCTGTCCTTTTCAGACAGAGTATGGAGACATACACACAGTAGGAGTGCAGGAGGTATCGATATGGACAGGAAGGAATGGAGTAAGTCAACCTTTCTCTTCCCAAATAATGTCACCCATTAAATTCTCAAGCTTGCACAAAACATTTAAGAAATGTGCAGGAGAAAGCTGGGCACAAATAGTTTTTTGCCTGTAGTCCTAGCTATTCTGGAGGACAAGAAAGGCGGATGGCTTGAGCCAAGAATTCGGGGCCTGTTTGGGCAACCTAGCAAAAAGAAACAAAACAAAGAAAAGCACCACAGGAGATCTAAAAACGGAAGAAGGGGTCACCCATTTCACTCATGTCTCATCCCCTTAGAGGCCAGTAGTCTTTTGGCTGGGTGTCCCCTAGGTCTTAAACCCTTGCGCGATTAACAGCTTCTTCAAACATTTAATTCAGTAATGAATAAATCCTTAAAATCCCTGCCTCAGATTTGCTCTTTGACTTAAATCATTGTAAAATAGCTTTTTTTTTTTAAAGAGAGAAAGACAGTGAGAGAGAGAGAATCAATTTTCATTGAGTTTTTGACATGGCTTTCGTTGCTCCGACAGTTAGTTGTGTACGTGGGTGCTGGGATTTGAACCTGTGTACTTGCACATGCCAAGCAAGCACTGTAACCACTGAGCCACCACTCCAGCACCTGTAAAATAGCTTTAAGGATACAAAAAGGTACAAAGTGAAAGTCTTCAAACTGTCTCCACCCACACAGGCACCCTTAATTATGTATGTGGTGCTAGGGTTTGAACCTGGGTTCTTGGGCTTGCCAGGCAAGCGCTCCAACCACTGAGCCACCACTCAAGCCCCACACAGGCGTTTCTTGTTACCAGTCCAAAACATTTTTGTGTAATCTTCCCCTTTTTTTAATTCAAACCAGCAACTACAGACTGTGCTGTGCTTTACTTCTTTTAAATGCGTATACCTTAGAGATCCATTTCTGAACATTCAAACCTTTGTCATTCTTTATGACTGCTTCGGATTTAATTTTATGTAGTATAATTTAATTAGTACATTACTGATACTAATAGGTATTTAGGTGATTTCCAGTCTTTTATCAACAATGCTGCTATAAATAACCTTGTATCTAAGTTACTTCAAATGTACGTTTATATGGGTAGGATGAATTCCTATAAGTGACATTGCTGGACCAAAGTAATTTTTGTGTGTGTTTGTGTGTTCTGCTGGTCATCAAACCCAGGACCTCACACATGTTTGGTAAGTGCTATGCCATTGAGCTATACCCCCATCCTTGAAAAACAGTGTTTTAACTGATGTGTTTATTTTGCTAATCTCTACCAGTTGTCTAACGCACAAAACTGACCAGGCTTGATTTTGCTGACTGAATTCGTATTGATCTTAAAAAAGAAAGAAAACAGAAAGCCAAAAAAATCAAGAAATGCTCATTATAAACCACTAGGAGTGACCAATTCCTGTAAATTGGTAAATAAAAGGAAATAATTAAGCATTTATCTTGCCTTTCCAGTAAAAATTATGGTTCAGATTAACTAAACTGGTGAGAGGTTGTTCTTTATAGATTATCATCAAATGAACATGGGAACAGTGATATAATAATCAGTTTTGCATCTCCCAAAGAAATTATTCAGGTAACAGTCATCAGTGGTAGAAACCACTAAATGAAAGGTTTTGGGAAAACTTTAAAGTGCCTGGAACCACTCTTCACAGAACATGAAACAAGAAGTCACAATTTGCCTCCTGATGAGAGGTAATATAAAGCACATAGAACCATTTATTACCTATCCTTATCCGAAAAGTTTGATAGGAACACAGGGCTTAGAGAATGAGTTAAATAACACCACATGAAAGCAAATAGTCAAATATAGAATGTGGAACATTTTATGACAATTATCAGTCAATGTCATGAGAAAAGCAGGACTTTTGGTTGGAGTGCTGGAAATTGAACCCAGGACCTTGAATATGCTAAGTATGCACTCTACCGCTGAGCTATACCCCAGTCTTGTTTTTGTGTGTGTGTTTGTTGCTAGGATTGAACCCAGGGCCTCATGTAAGCTAGGCAAGCCCTTTAGCACGGATGTGCGTCCCCAGCCTTTTTTGTTTTGAGACAAGAGTTTTAAATTGCTCAGGCTGGCCTTGCATCAGCCTGCCCAGTAGCTGGAATTACAGGTGTCTGCTTGCTTTTCAAGAGCCACCACAAAATACCTGGATTTGTTTGGACCCTGATTTAAAGAAACCAATGATATAAAACCATCTTTGAGACAATCAAGAAAGTTTGATTATGGATTAAATACTACTAAGAAAGCTAAATAGGTATGATAATGAGAGCTGCGGATGTAACTCAGAGACAGAGTACTTGCCAAAACACTTGAGACCCTGGTTTCAAACTCTACTGCAAACAATAATAAGTGTGGTAATAATATGGTAAATTTCCATAATTTTAAAGAGTGAAGTCTGCAGGAATGAAATGATGTAACGTCTGAGATTTGCTCTAAAGTAACTTTAGCAAGGAAAAATGGAGAAGACGGATGTGGCAAATCTTGGCAATTGTTGCATGTAATGATGGGGATTTGAAATACAGTTCCCTCCTTTTGCTATTTATTTATTTTTTCTTTGTGGAGGAGTGGGTTGAACCCAGGGACACTTTATCACTGAGCTATACCCCCAGCCCTTTTTTATTTTTGTATTTTGAGATAGGGTCTCACTAAGCAGCTTTGGCTTGGAACTTGTGATCCTCCTGCCTCAGCCTCCCAAGTCACTAGGATTCAAGGTGTGCCACTATGCCTGGTTCAGTCTCCTTTTGTGGTGTTTGAAATTTTTTACAATCATTTTCATATTTTCTTTAATGTGATTTAAAAACTTCCCACAGGGGCTAGAATGATGGCTTGGAGGTTACAGTGCTTGCACAAGTTATGCAGGTTCGAATACTAGCACCTTGTATGCAACCAAGTGTTGGAGCAACAAATGCACATGAAAACTAAGTAAAACAGATTCTCTCTTTCTCTCACGTTCCTCTCTTTAAAAAAACAAAACAAAAAAAAACCCCAAAAAACAAACAACAAAAAACTTCCCACAGAGAAAACCTTAGGTCCAGATGGTTATACTTGGGAATTCACATATCTGAGGGAGAAATAACATCAATCACAAAGTCTTGAACAGACTCTGCTTGGAAAATTTTAATAAAAGATGCACACAAAATGGATGAGTTTCTATTTTGAAGCTAACCAGTGATTAAACTCACAATCTAGCCCTAATCTATGCAGCTTTGTCACACTCAACATGAAGCCTGTTCTAGCCTCCTTACACTACTTGACTCCTTCAAATTGGTCACTTGTTTTAAGGCCAGTCTTTGTGTTCAAGCTATTTCCTCTATTGCTTTGCTTCCTCATTCTTTTCCAACTGGGAAGCTATTTAACTCTGAAAGACTAGGTCAAATGTTGCTTGTCAAACCTTTACCAAGTTTGTAGATCAAGTGGTATCTTTTGCTGTTTCCAAGGCATTTTGTTCATACTACTAGTAGAACTTATCTCACACTGTAGATCTCGTTTGTCTTATTTTCCTATACCATAAGTGTTCCTTACATAAAAGTTAAGTTTTTGGATTCAGACTGCCTGTGATCACATCCTGGTTTAGCTACTGGCTATAGTAGTACCCTGGGCAAGTAACTTAAACTCTCTGTGCCTCCAATTTTCTCATCTGTAAAATCTCATTTACTTTATGGTGATGTACTGATATTTTTGACTAGGTGAGAAAGGACTCAGAACAGTTTCTGACACATATTGAGTACTAAATAAATGCTAACATTACTAAGGTTAGGACTTTTATTTGGTCTTACTATTTCTCTTCATACCTAGCTTAGTGCCTGGCTTGACATGCTCAATATTAATGACTGAAGATCTGGACAGGTTTTGATCACCATATCAACCTTCACCTTGGCCTCAAATGATGGCAGTCACTGAGAGAGTCTCCATAAAGGTCTGAAGTTAGTAGCCAGCATGGACTCCTAACTTAAGTGGTAGAGATGCTAAAAGAGATAAAGGAGCAGAGTTGCTGCAGGTAGAGTGTATGTCCTTTATTGATCCTGTATTTCCCCCTTACTGGTCACTGCTCTTGACTCGCAGGACAACAGGAACTGAGCTGCAAGGGATCATACCCAGCTCTGTGATCACCAGATCCACAAGCTCTGGGGGAGTCACATCATAGACCAGATTCAACAACCGTAGGGATGGGTGATTCTGCCAATTAGCCAGGGCCACTTGTTCTCTCCGCTCACACTGCAGATCATCAGGGTCATCTGCAACGGGAGGTAAATGCATTATATCCTCTTAGAGAAAAGGTGTGCTTGTAGCCTCCCCACTTGCTGTTTTTCTCAGGTGCCTGGATGCTTCTCTTCGGCCCTGCTTACCTAGCTCATTAGAGACAAAGGCATCAGTTTGCACACGCTCACAGAACTTGTATGTTTCACAGCAAACCAGTACTGGGACATTATGAGCTCGAGCCACCAGGGCCAGCTGTGCTGTTCCTACCCGTGACATCACAGATCCATTGGCCAGGAGTGCATGAGCTCCCAGTAGCACCTTAGAAACCTGTTTGTTTTAGACAGGGAGTTAAAGGGAAGAAAAAAATTGCCATATTGTATCAATGCAGAATAAGTTCCCCCACTTCTGCCCAGGACCGCAACATTAACATAAGCAACAAATCTATGATTGCTGCTCTTCTTGAAAAACACCTAACCACTGACCCACCAAGCCTCCTTCAAGAAAACCAAACTTTCAAGATTATTTTATTTTTGTCCTGTTCCCTCTTGGTGGCTACTAGTTCAATATATAATGTTTTTGCAACAGTTTTAAGTATAAACAGGTCTGTATTAGTCTAATGTTTTTAAATAACCAACCTTAAGAAGGTACTACCTCCAACCTTGGAGTCCCTTTCCTTTGCCCTCACCTCTGGAAGCACATAGGATGCTGCAGGAATCAACAGGTAGGAGGCAGGGACCCCAGCACGAACCAGAGAACGTAGCATATGCCTTCCCTCTAACCGGGGCCGGCTGTCCACCACTACCACCCGAAACCGCCGGTTCTTGGACCAAGCCTCCTGAAGAATTCGTGATACCAGAGATGAGCTACAGTGGATGCATAAGACATTCTGTCATAAAAAGTCATTAACTGGTGGCCAGCCCATTCTCAAAGGCAAGAAAATAATCCTTTTTTCCCACCATTCCACTCCCCAGTTTCTTAATCATAGGATTGGCTCATACCATCCATACACTAGAATCACATCTCCATTGTTGATCTTCTCATAGGCAAAGCGTGAAATTGCCTGAGCTGCAAGCACAATCTTCTCTTGCACATACCGATCAATGGCTGCTCCAAGTTCTGACTTGGCCTAAATGGAGTAAGATGTTTAGAGAACAGGGAATGGACACATTTCTTCCTCTGATACAAACCAGATGCTTGTTTACATATAACAGCGGGCCTGAAAGGGGGCCACGCGTGGCATGAATCAGAACCCAACCACTTCCTTAAACTTTGCTTAGAGAAGGTGGCCTGTGCTGGCCTTCCTGGACATTCCAAACATCCTTGTAAATCCTAACTACAGATGCATGCCTCTCCCATTCCTCCTGCTCATCACCTCTTCTTCCCGCTTGGAGCTGCTCACACTGGTAATTTCCTTGTTGAGGAACTTAATGGCGTTGTACATACTTGCAGACAGGGGGCGGCACTGAGTCAGGAAGCTACAACAACAGTTTGTGAAACTCATTAAAATTTAAAAAGCTGTCACTTTTGTTGTTGTTGTTGTTTTTTTTTAAAGATTCTTTAAAAAGAAGACAGAACAGAAAATAAAATAGTGTAGACGAGCAAGAGCAAAAGGACCTGCAAAGGCCTGGATGAGTAGGGAGTGGACTTGTAGTTTTTGTCCTTACCTGATGTAGGGTTTTAGTTTATTCACAAGATCCCTGGAGAGTTCTTCATTGGGAGGTGTTGTGTAATCCTGAATCACCTACAGGGCAGACAAATTGATCAGCATAGTGCTCCTTTACAAAGATCTCTGAAGAAGGTGTTGGGGTAAGCTTCACTAGGACCATGTTCTGAGGGTGGGAGTCATTCCCTCTGTTCAAGAGATTGGGTGAGAGAAGCTGGGGTAGGGTCATAAGAGAAGAGGATGTGGCATACCTGCTGTAAGGCATGAAGCAGGGCAATACACCGGGCATTGGAGCCACTGACCAGGCCCTGGGAGTACTGCAGGCCAAGTCGCACCATGGCTGGGTGGATCACAGAGGATGGGATGCTGATGGGATGGCGGTGTCACATACTTTGCAAGAAAACTTGAACACACTGCCCTTTACCCCTGAAGAAAGGAACTTTCTTCACTAGCACAGACTCCCCCATTTCCTGTAGAGTTCATGCTTCTTTCCACAGATCCCATCTAAAACTTCAAGTCACTTTTAATAACTGAGTTACTAAACCTTCTCAGATTTAAATGTTATGACAGGATCCTACCTCATATACTGGGTCAGGAAGTTTTGCCTGCTGTACTGGGGTAGGTGGGAGAAGAGACTGACTTTGGATCCATAATCCTTTCGTGTAGGAACCTTGACAAGACAGGGGAATAAGACCAGAATATAAGATTCATGGGGTGAGGGGCTGGAGCTCAGCAGTTACAGCGCTTGCCTGGCATGCACAAGGACCCAGATGCAAACCCCAGCACCACGTACATAACAAAGAGTCAGAGCAACAAAAGCCAAATGAAAAATTAAATAAAAGTGATTCTCTCTCTCACTGTCTCTCTCACTGTCCCTCTCTTAAAAAGGGGGGGGGGCAGGAGCAGTGGCACGGTGGTCAAAGCACTTGCCTGGCATGTGCAAGGATGCGGGTTCAAACCCCAGCATCATGTACACAACAAAGTGTCAGTAATGAAAGCCACATGAAGAACTAAATAATAAAATTAATTCTCTCGCACCGTCCTGCTCTCTTTAAAAACAGTAACAAAAAACTCATGGGATGAAGTTGGAAAGGAAGTGAACAGTAAGACTACTTGACCCAAGTACTCATCCCTTCTCCAGGGTTTCACTTTGACCCGAGCAATTTTCCTTTCAACTCTATCTCCGTAGGCTCTTCCTAGTCACAAAACAAACCTACTTCCTACCTGTTGTCGCTCTGTTTTTTTAACAAGCCGCCTCAGAAGTGTGGAGTCATCAACCTGAGTGTGCTCTGGGAGGTGCTTCACTCCTAAAACATAATGGCTGTGTTTTCAAGATATAATAGGTCTTGAAATGGGCAATTTGCTCTTAGGGTAGAAGGGTCATCAAGAATAATAGAATGGAGGGGCAAGGAGGATAGAGTAGAAGAAGAAATAGGGGTAGGATTGGGTTGATGGAAGAATTTTGAACTTTGGTTCCAAGGTGAGAATGGGAGGGGAAAGGTTTTACTAAGGGGAAGCCTGAGCTAGCACAGAATTAGAAGCAAGAGAGGTTTTGAAATGAGGGAAGATACCTGAGGGGATTTCTCCAGCTGTACTGGGGCAGGCCTGAGGAGGTGGTCCTCCCTGTTCCCCTTTTCTTGCCTGTTTCAGGGCCCGCTCTGCCTCCTGTTTAGCTCGACGCTCTGCCCGAAGTTCAGCCTTACTCCGACCAACTGGGACTTTCTCCCTAGGAGTGCCCCCCATCTGACTGCCAGTTCCTGGCAGTTCTCTGGTTGTGCCCACTAAAGGTAGAAGACAGAGGTGCCCAAGTCAGACAGGTGATGCTTCTGCCCCAAAGCTTCTCTTCTGGCCTCTCTGAAGCTTATCACTTTTAACTTGTTCAAACCAATTTTGTCCTGTCAACCCATCACATCCCTCTAACCAGCTTCACACCCCAGCCAGTTAAAAAAGACCACGCACCTTGACACTGAGCTGTAGATACAGTGGAGGCTGTTTCTGGTTCTGCCCCTTTGTCCTCCTTGCGTTTCTTCTTCTGCTGTTTCTTTTCCTTCCGAAGCTGCAGCTTTTCTTCTTGGGTCATCTCCCTCCCCACTGCCTGAGACACAGACATAGGACACTGCTCTTCCCCCAACAATTACAACGGTGAATCAACATTCCTGGATGTTTAGAAATTCCCATAAGGTTATGTATCTAATCCTCTCTCACTTCCACAAGCTACCTCTTACAAGCTTACAACCTACAGGGATGGAAACTTCTGCTCCACTATCAGTCACGTGCCATTAGGCTCTGTAAAATCTCCTGACTTGACTGAGAAACTGCACGGGATGGGAGATGCAGCAGGGAGAAGCTGACAGTCCTGCGTAGCATTTAACCGGCCGCCTGGGAGGGCATCCTCACTTACCCCAGGTCGAGAAGAAAGCTCCGCCTTCATTCCAGATCCCGAGTCTGAATCAGAAAACAGGGCACAAAGTGAGCCAGAGAGGCTCCGGGGGGGTTTCGGGGTACTAGCACTCGGCGCAGCTGGCTGCTGGGTTGGCATGACTACGGCTCTGCGGCCGGGTGCGAGGCGACCCGGGGATCCGCGTGGGGACGCAGTGCGCGGCAGATCAAAGGACAGGCGGGGAGGGAGGAAGGAGGGGTCACCCACCCTTCTCATGGGAACCAGCCGGGACCCATTGTGGGACTGCACGCGAGACTGTAAGCCAGAGGCCGGCGTTGTGCCGGAACGGAACGGCGGGGCCCAATTGAGCTCAGGGCCCAACACTAGCCGTCCGGAGCTCGTCGGCTCGCGTACCAGTTGGTGCGCCCGGCCCTTCGCTCACCCTCGAGAACAGCTACAGCCACCGCAGCCATCGCCCTCCGTCCTAGGCTCCGCCCATCGCGGTCACCGGGCCATCACTGTGCCTCGCTTCGCAGTCACTGGGACTACAGCGCCACCTAGGCTGGAGGTTCCAGCAGCGACACCCGCGGTGCGCATCGCCGGGCGGACTACAGTTTCCGGCGTCCACTGGGTCCCGCCCCGGACTACCGGTCGTGGTGAGGGCCGCCTCCACTTTCCGCTCCCTGTCCCGACATTGTCCTCGTGCTCTTTAGACTACAGTTCCCAGAATGCTAGGGTCTCCGCGCCCAGAGCCGACGTCCTACTGCCTTCCCACTTTGGAGTTCAGGCCCCCCAAAATGGCGAGTGAAGCTGCGGGGACTCGCTGAGCAGCGGAGGCGAGCGTGCAGAGCCGCTGAGGCCCTCACAGTCCGGACCCCGGAGGGGCCCTGCCATAGGGAACATGCACTTTTCCATTCCTGAAACCGAGTCCCGCAGCGGGGACAGCGGCGGCTCCGCCTACGTGGTGAGGAGCAGCTGGAGCTGGGCCGGGGCGGGGATAACGGGCCGGAGCTCTGGGAGCGGCCCCCGAGGCCCGGCAGCCACCGTTCGGGTCACATCCAAGGCCTCTGGCCTCACTGGAAGCGTATATCATGACTCAAATTCGTGTAGAAATCGTGCCAGCTCCAGTAGGTCCTTTGTTCGGCCAGTCGCCTCCCCTTGCTAGGCCGCGGCTGGTGTGGTGGGCGTCACTGGCCTGTCGGGGAGGGAGACTGCAGCACAAGCCCCCAGTTTTCCCTGGACTGGCCCTTTGGCTTTGGGACCTGGCACTGGGGGAAAACGGTAGCTAACCCTCGGGAGATCTCCGTGCGTTACTCTGAAAGAGCTGTGCCAGACAACTTCCGGACAGGGTCTCCGGAAGGTAGCCAGGACTGCGACCTGAAATCCCCGCCTGCTTTTGCCTCCTAGGCATATAACATTCACGTGAACGGAGTCCTGCACTGTCGGGTGCGCTACAGCCAGCTCCTGGGGCTGCACGAGCAGGTGGGACCATCACCCCTGCCTAGAGGCAGCTTCGAGCCTTTGCCTGCACGTCGACATTATCTCTTTTTTTTTTTTGCTTCATTCGGTTCCCCTTTAATCACTGCCACAGGGGAGAGTGAAGTGCTTTGTCTTATCCTTTGACATTTTCAGGGAACCCTCTAAGTATCTTAATGTCTGCCACAATAACCGCTCCTACCCATACTCACATCCTGTTTCCTGCTTTTCTGTGCCGCCTTTACTGCTTTTAGCCTGTACTTCTTCATGGAAAAACTGATCCCTCCCTATCTGCTAAGTACATTCCTTCTGTCATCTGAGCTGCAATTTTAAATTCTTTTTCCTGTTTATACAAACCATTTATTTCCTTGTGATCTTGGCACATTTCAGTGTGTATAGCTGTTCCTTATGTATCTGTGATATATTTCTCTGCCTTCCTTACCAGATGGTGAACACTGTATTTAACTCAGTAGAGTCCTGGTTCTAACCCTGAGCAAGTTACCTAATATCTTTGAACCGCAGATTCTACAACTGAAAAACGAATTCCTCGATCTGCAAAGTCCCTTTAAGTCCTAAGCTACTTTGTGAACATACTTGGCTATGACATAACTATTTGTGCACATAAATGTTTCCTGTAAAGTCCTCTGCTTCCCCTGAGGGTTCAGTGAAGTCTCGCTATATAATTGAGACGTTCCTTCTAGGTCCTATCCCCACACAAACGGTCCATTCACTGTGGAGAGACTGATGTATACACAGTAAGATAGAAAAGAAATATATCTAATGCAGTTTCCTTGACATGCTAACTCTGCCAAAGGAATTGTTTCCCAGTTGACCAGGGTAGATAGGGCAACCCAGATGAAATCTCTTGATTGCTTCTTTTGATTTCCTGTGTTTATGGAAGGGTTGTGTCTCTTTCTCTGTAGCTTCGGAAGGAGTATGGGGCCAACGTGCTTCCTGCATTCCCCCCAAAGAAACTTTTCTCTCTGACACCTGCAGAGGTAGAACAAAGGAGAGAGCAATTAGAGAAGTATATGCAAGCTGGTGAGTAACTGGAGGAACTTCAGGTTATTGTGAAGATTATGGCAAAAACTAAAAACAGCTGACTGTAGAAGGTCCTACATTTTTATGTGTGAGAAGGCTCTTGTCTGATTTGTTATTTAATTAGCAAAGTAAATAATCTGTAAGGATTTATAAGTATATATCAGCAAAGCAATTTGGGCATTGACATCTATTAGAAATACAAGTATAACACTAAATAGTCTTAAGGCAGTTTAATTTGGTGGGGAGAAATTTCTTATCTGATGTGCTTCAGATTAACATCATTGTTATTTCCCTAGTTCTATAGACTGGACTCAACTAGATGGCAGCCAAGGGTGGGGCAGGTGAAGAATTTATGCAAACAGTGAGTGAGGTGAGGCCAGCTGGGGGATGTGGCAGGCCACCATCAGCCCAGGAAATGGGGTCAGAGGGGACCTACTAAGAGGAGGACTGGCTTCCCCCAGTTACTGGAACATCATTCTTTTTTCCCCCAGTTCGGCAAGACCCATTGCTTGGGAGCAGTGAGACCTTCAATAGTTTCCTGCGTCGTGCACAACAGGTGAGGTTTTGAGGGAAAACTAGATTTAAGGGCATGGAGGACCATGTCTTTTTAAAGAAACGGTTCAGAGGAGTCATCCTGGCACTTTTTTAATGGAATGGAGCATTTGCTGTACCATTTAAGTCAAGAAAAGCCCATCCTATTTTAAGGCAGCTGAGAATGAAAACACTGGAGGGAACTAGAAGTACAGTTGCAGATTGAGCAAAGCTGGTCCTTCTGTAGGTGTTAATAAATCAGTGCTTCCCATCCCCATGTATGCTCACACAGGAGACACAGCAGGTCCCCACAGAGGAGGTCTCCTTGGAAGTGCTGCTTAGCAATGGGCAGAAAGTTCTGGTCAACGTGCTAACTTCAGATCAGACGGAGGATGTTTTGGAGGTGAGGTGCTTGTTCAGCACTGCCCCTGTACTTTCTGCACCCCAGGTTCTGGGCTTGGGAAAGATTGGGACCAGTGAATAGGATGACCTGTACTTTCTGTCCCCAGGCTGTGGCCGCAAAGCTGGATCTTCCAGATGACTTGATTGGATATTTTAGTCTCTTCCTTGTTCGAGAAAAAGAGGATGGAGCCTTTTCTTGTGAGTTTCTCTTGACTGTACTGCTTCATTGTGGTTCCAGTAGTGAGTTTTTATCTGCCTACTATCCCTCAGAATGGAACATTTCCTCAGGGATCCTTTTCTTGGTTTCCCTTTCTTTGAGTCTTATCACATTTTTTTTTTAAACCCACAGTTGTACGAAAGTTGCAAGAGTTTGAGCTGCCTTATGTTTCCGTTACCAGTCTTCGGAGTCAAGAGTATAAGATTGTGCTAAGGAAGAGGTCAGGGCTGGGCCTAAAAGGGAATTTTGCTGCTCAGTTGGATTGGGCATATATTGCAACAAAATAATCTGGATAAGAGAGTAGTAGCACTGGATGTTTTACCAGGTCTCCCAAACATCCTCTCGCTATATCACTATCAACCCCCGATAGTTCCAGATTGTATCTGTTTTGCCCCTTTTGTCCATTCTACCTCTTCCCTTACCTCAGTTTAGCCCCATTATCCCTTTCCACCCCTTGGCCTCACAGTTACTGGGACTCTGCCTATGATGATGATGTCATGGAGAACCGAGTTGGCCTGAACCTGCTTTATGCTCAGGTGAGCTTAGAGCTACCTCAGAACCCTTACCCTAAAAATGACTCTGGTGTCCCACTTGCCTAAGAAAACCTTTGTCTTTGTTCCCAGTTCATGGGGATATTCCTAGAATACTGTCAGGGCTCCTGGAACAACCTTTACACTTTATTATAAGCTGGTAAGGTTGAGTCTCACATTAAAAAGAGGTTGTTCAAGTGTGGAACTAGGGTCAGGTTGGATAAAACTGTGGACACTTTCCTGGGACCCCCACCCCCATCCCTTGTTTCCACTGTAGACAGTGTCAGATATTGAGCGTGGGTGGATCCTGGTTACCAAAGAGCAGCACCGGCAGCTCAAATCTCTGCAAGAGAAGGTCTCTAAGAAGGAGGTAAGCTTTGCCTGTCTCTCTTTCAAGGAAAGTATGCCTTGAGCCACTCCACTGCTCCTCCTAATCTAGGACACATGCTGACATTTTCTAGTTCCTACGGCTGGCTCAAACCCTGCGGCACTATGGCTACCTGCGCTTTGATGCCTGTGTGGCTGACTTCCCGGAGAAAGACTGTCCGGTAGTAGTGAGTGCAGGCAACAGTGAGCTCAGCCTCCAGCTCCGCCTGCCTGGCCAGCAGCTTCGTGAAGGCTCCTTCCGGGTCACCCGCATGCGATGCTGGCGGGTCACTTCCTCTGTGAGTAAGGTGGGAGGGAAGGCTTCTGGGGGTGAGGGTACAGCAAGCTTTGAACTTGAGGTATGGGCTGCAGTGGGTTGAGAGGTATCCTAATTCTCTTTCCTCTTCTAGGTGCCACTGCCCAGTGGAGGTACAAGCAGCCCGGGCCGGGGCCGGGGTGAGGTACGCCTGGAACTGGCTTTTGAATACCTCATGAGCAAGGACCGACTACAGTGGGTTACCATCACCAGCCCCCAGGTGTGAGACCACCCTCAGACCTCCTCTGGAGCCCTTTAGATAATCACCTAGGGCTCCCAGGACTCCATGTGAGTGGGAGCTCTTGTCTTAGGGATATTGGGCTCAGAATGACAACCCTAGTCAACAGGTTCTCTTCTTGCTCTCAGGCTATCATGATGAGCATCTGCTTGCAGTCAATGGTAGATGAACTGATGGTGAAGAAATCTGGAGGCAGTATCAGGAAGGTGAGCAGATAGCAGGGACCAGGCAGCTGAGTGCTAGGCTAGTGCTCTCCTGGTTCTCTCTGCATTTTGTCCTAGGGTTGAGACTTCTCTTGAAGGGATACAGTAATCAGCACTTTATATCTGTCCTCAGATGCTGCGCCGCCGGGCTGGGGGCACCCTAAGACGCTCAGACAGCCAGCAAGCAGTGAAGTCCCCCCCGCTGCTAGTAAGTCTAACCCCTCCCCAAAGTCACTGACTTCCAGCCTTGCCTTACCTTCCTCAGTGAGTCTCTGACACTTCTGCCTCCTCTTCCCCAGGAGTCACCTGATGCCAGCCGGGAATCCATGGTCAAACTCTCAGTGAGTTACAGGGTTGGCGAGGTTGGTATCTATAAGGGTCTTGGAGGCCCAAGCCCTCTGATCCCCACCCTGCCTTTGTTACAGAGTAAGCTGAGCGCTGTGAGCTTGCGGGGGATTGGCAGTCCCAGCACAGATGCCAGTGCCAGTGATGTCCACGGCAATTTCGCCTTCGAGGGCATTGGAGATGAGGATCTGTAATTCTCACTGCTTGGATGTCTACCCCAGAGGAATTTACAGAAACTTGCCCTTTGCCCCCTAAGCTAGGGGGAGTTTTATCCTTTTCCTTTCCTACCATCCCTTTTCCTCCTTGGCCAGGGGCCTCTTAACCCACCTTCTCTCCTGCCAGGCTGGCTGCACAATGGACTGCCCACTTTTTCAGAGCAGGCCCTCTATGCCAAATTAACATTTAGTATTTTGCACAAAGTCCAAGGGACCATGGCTACCTGCCTTGGGGAGGAGCCACAGCTTCCCCCTGGTCTGCTTTTGGCTTCCTGGGGCCATAGGCAAGGGGATGGGCAGAGGTCTGTGTATGGTCCGGCCCAGCTCCCCAACATTAAACTCAAGCCTGACTGCTGCCTACCTCTGGTTCCCTCTCACTGCCCCTGCTGCCCCCATTGCAGCATGGACTACTATGCTAAGGACAAGGCCAAACTGCTTGCCATTGCCAATTCAGCATAGACAAGGCTTTGTTAGTGTTTCCTTTATTATAAAGCACTGAAATAAGTTAAATAAACAGGTGGTAGGCTGGGCAGTCCCCAGCCAGTTCATCCACAGCCCCTGAGAGCAGTGGAGAATACAAGGCCCTTCTCACTGAGCTTATGAAGTGCATCAGTGAAGGCAAGGCCCCCTGGTCCATATGGGCCCCTGCCCAGGAGGTTAGTCTGTGTGGAGCCCCTGGCCAGCGGGGGGTGGGAGAGTGGAGAAGGAGAAGGTGGCTTCTGTTCCATCTGTATAAAATGCAGGAGGGGCAGGGCTAATCCATAGGGGCCCTGGGGAAGGACTTAGTTCAAGGTGAGTCTGTATGGAGAGCCCGGCTACCAGCAGTGCCCAGGGCTGTTGGACTCCGAGTGCTCAAAACAGAAGGTGGGCTATGAGGTGAGGCCCATCCCTCAGAGGCAGAGAGGCCAGGCCCTCCTGCCCCACCATGGCCATGCACCTTCTGGTGGCGCTTGTAGTTGTCCCAGTGACCTGTGGTGTAGGCGCACGTGGCACAGCGGAAGGGCTTCTCGCCTGTGTGCCGCAGCATGTGGCGTTTGAGGTTCATGCTCTGATTGCAGCTGTAGTTGCAAAGGCTACATCGAAAAGGTTTGTCACCAGAGTGGATGCGACCATGACGCTTGAGGTTGGCCAGGTTGCCACAGGCGTAGGGGCAGAGGGGGCACTTGTAGGGCTTCTCTCCTGTGTGGACACGCTGGTGCCGTTTCAGGTTATCCAGATGAGCAGAGGCATAAGGACAGCGGGCACAGCGGAAGGGCTTCTCACCACTGTGGGTCTTCATGTGCCGGGCCAGGTGGTTGGGATAGTGAGTGGCAAAGGGGCAGAGGCTACAGGCAAAGCCTTTGTCACTGGGTCCCTGGGGTCCCCCACTGGCACCCCCTCCAGCCTCTCCTCGCATGCAGCGCCCACACATGGCAGATCCCAGCCGACTACCCTCACCCTCCTCCAGCTCTTGTCCACAGCCCCGGCAGGTCCAAGGGAACAGCAGCTCTGGCAGTGGTTCTGATCCAGTCCCGCACAGGCCCTCCCCTTCACCCTGAAGCTGCCCACAGTCTGAGAGGAAACTGGCACCACCTGGTGGTACATGGAGGCTCAAATCTGGAAGGAGCACAGCATCTGTGGGAACAATGAAACCTGAGCTATTAATCCCAGTATCACTAGTGGTACCCACCATGTCCCAGGATATTTGGTCCCTGGCTTTTTACCTTCAGGTCGCCGGGGCACTGCTCCCTCCTGCTCTGCGGGACTGGGAGGCCGGGCTGGTCGTGGAGCACAGCAGCGGAAGCCACAGGTGGGGCAGGGAGGAGTGGGAGGCCCCGCATGGGTGCGCTGATGCCGCCTCAGGTTGCCCAGGCTGCTGCAGGCAAAGGGGCAGTGGGGACAGCGGTAGGGCTTCTCGCCAGTGTGGGTGCGGGTATGTCGTGTCAGGTTGACGAGCTGGGCTGAGGCGTAGGGGCAGCGGCCACAGCGGAACGGCTTCTCCCCGCTGTGTGTCTGCATGTGCCGCTTCAGGTGGCTCGAGTAGTGGGACACGAAGGCGCAGAGGCGGCATGAGTACAGTAGCCGTGGGGGCAGCGGGGGCCCCCCACCCGGCCCTCCTGCCCCACAACACGGCCCCTCACCTGTCAGCCCCCCACATAGCTGGCAGGCTGGGCCTGGCCTCTCACCCCTGGCCTCCCCTGGACCCTTGGCCGGCTCCTCAACTTCACTCTCTGCACTTAATGCTCGGCCGCCCCCACACTCGTCGTCGCTCAGCCCGTAGGGAAGCCCAGGCCTGGCCCCCAGAGAGTCTCCTGGGAGATACATATGAGAAGAAACATCAATATGGGGTAGGACCAACTCCAGACTCCCCCTTATTCACTTACAGTCCTGCTTGCTTGGCCCCACCTTTTCCTTAGATTTGATGATCCCCTTAGTTCTCACCCACAGATCAAGGTCTCCCCTATAATGACTCCAGGAATTTCAACAATGAATTGTCTGAGTCTGCACTAACCTAGTGATGGTGGAGTTGAACTATACCTAATTCCACCGAACAACAGAAAAGATCAAGAGTTCACATGGATTGCAGGCTGAGATGAATAAATAACAAAATTAATTGTTTCAATAAGAAAGTAAAAAATACAAAAGCAAGACCTGAGACCTTTATCTACTCTATTAGGGAAGCACAGCAATGAAAATAATGCATAAATGCTTAAAAGATGAATTCTCTTTTACATGAATTCCCTGAATGACTTTCAAAAACATCCTTCTAAGTGTTAGGTGGGCAGTGCAGCAAATTAGGGTAGATCACACAGGGAAGAGAGGAAGATACTTAGGGGCAGAAGCTAATGCCTCAGTACAAAAAGATTTTGTATTGCAGGTGAAAGAAATTAAGAGCAGACCTAAGTACTAAACTGAATGATTGTTACAGAGGTTGCTTCCCAAAAACCTTTTACAGTACAAACACAAGGAATGGACTAGGGAGCAATCAAGGTTATTAAAAGGGCACTTACCACCCTCCTCATACCACCTTTGATCTGGGGCCAGAACTTCTAGCGAAATAATAGAGGTGATGGTACCATTAAGTAAACAAACTAATTCAGTTCCAATCTAAATCTACCTTGGGTTGTGTCAGGAATTGGTGTTTTGGTCGCTGACACTAAACCCTAACCTGTCTCCTAAAGGGTTAGGGTCCCCAGCGGCTACTAATCCTTAACCAAATCTCTCCCCCAAAAAACTCACCTTCTGAGTCTCTCTCAAAGCCCATGAGGTGATCACTGTTGCCGTCACCTTCTTCCTCCTCTTCCTCTTCCTCCTCAAACTCCAGATCTTGGCCTAGTAGCAAATCACTTTCCAACACCAGGGTCCCGGGTCCTTCGTCGAGGGAGTCTTCAGTATCCACTAAAAAAACGTGGGGGCTTATGATTCTCTCTCCCGAGCCGTGCCCATCGTCCGCACCCGGGGATCCAGTCCTCGTGGACCGCGCTTCCAGTACGTTAACCCTCCTGGATTCCCGTAGTACCTGGGTACGAAGTCCAGATCGCCCGCCCCATCCCTGAGGAGTACCCCCCC